>SJYT01062797.1:82199-273636 GCA_006410635.1 Cephalophus harveyi
AAAAAAAAAAAAAAAAAACGCAGCTATCTGGGGTTAATTCTGTGACAGCCTTTGCAGTTAACATGTCCACATAGAGCATGACTGCTAACTGTTCAGAATTTTTCCCTTAGTTTACACACATTAAAAGGACGGGAGCTGACAATTCATTTTCACAGAAAAATTCCAAATAAATAAGTAAAAATCCTTCAGAAACTCCTCTGATACCTGACTTGAAATTAAATTATTTTTAAAACATCAAATGAGTGAGATAAAATATTCCATTTTAATAAGCTGATCTCAAAATTGATATAACGACTATATACACCTTAATGTCAGAATCATTAAACTTCACACAGTTAATGTAAAATACTTCAGAAGCAAATGTACTTTAGAAGCACATTTCAAGGAGGTTTAGACAACTGAATAAGATGCTACTCAGATAAAACACTTAAGTACATAAGCAACTTGAGTGCCAAAACCATACCGAGATACACTAAATTCTCAGGTATTCAGAATAGAGATTAAATCATGGTGCACCAATCTAATCAATCAAAATACATTGTATCTCGGTCATTCTAATATCCAATATGTGGGGTTACAAGTCTTCAAAAATATTTTTTTAATTTCTACCGTTTGTTTTAACAAAGAAGCAAATAGAAATGATTTCAAATCACACCAGATTTAAGAGACGGTGATCAGGGGCTTCCCTGGTGGTCCAGTGGCTAGGGCTCCGTGCTCCCAATGCAGGGGGCTCTGGTTCGATCCCTGATTGAGTAACTAGATCCCACGTGCAGTGACTTGGCACAGCCAAATAAATAAATAAAAATAAATATTTTTTAAAAATGGTGATCAGGTTATTTTTACAGACAGTAGGTTTAAACTTCTACTCTAAATAATTCAATTCTTTTTTATCCAGGATAAATAGGATTACCTGGTTCTCTTTAAGGGACACTGTCTTTGGCTCTCAGAGGCTAATTTTGAGACTGTGCTCGAGCCAATTTTTCAAACCTTGTTCATGTCAGGACATGCATGGAAAATGAAAACATCGGTATGGTGCACGTACGTAAATTGAAGAGTCATCATGGGGCCAGAAGTAATCTGCTTGGAGGCTCCAGCCACCCTTAGGCTGAGGGGACTGTTATCTCAACACATAGGTAATCTTTTTATGGCCCTTCTGATGGAAGGCTATGTTTCCCAATCTTTTACCTGGTTTTCTAGTAACTCAGGAAGAAGTCCCCCTTCTACTCCAATGCACACTTGTTGGAACAAAGGCTTTTAAGTCATCAACTAGCTGAGAGGACCAGCAGCATTATCTAGGAATCCAAAGTGCTCCTCTGAGTTTATCCTACTAGCTAACCCACTGGAGAAATGGATGCCCAAATCCTTATTTCTGTCCTAAGTATAACCGTCCTATCCTACCACCATTCTATAACCTGAGGGAGCAACCAGTTAACAGTATGACATGAAGCAATCTAACACAAATTAAATTAAAAGAGAAAACTACTAGAAACAGTTGCATCTGAGCACTCAGGCAGTAAAATAGCACTGACGAGTATGTAAAAGGAAAGGAAAAGTCAACTGATTAAGATGAACATGGATGTAGACTAAAAATGCTTCCAAGGCCACTTCTAGCACTCTGATGTCAAGGTTTCCAAGACAAAAATATAATTACAATAAAGTACTTCACTTCCACAGCCTTGAATACATTTGTAAGGTCACCATAGACGTGAAGATAGGAGCAGGCAGGCAAGTAATTTGAAGCACGATAAAATCACTTACACAATATTGCTCACACAATTGAAAAGTTAAAACTTTCCATCTTCTCTGAAGATATCCCATAATACAAAAAAAAAAAAAAATTTGTACAAGGCTTTTAGCTGCAGCATTATCTGAAATTGCAAAATACTGGAAACAACCTAAATACCCAAAGAGAGGAGACCGTTCAAATTCACTGCGAACCACGACAAATGGAGCACTATGAATGGGTTAAAAATAAGGAAAATTTCTACAAACATGGAATAATGTTCAGAATATACTATTAAATAAAAGAAATTCCAAAAGAGCATAGTTTGTTACCTTTTGTGAGAGAAAGAAAACACTCATGTATCTGCAATCTTTTTTTTAACAAGAAAGAAACAAGGACAGATCAAAATAATTGGTTGTTTATTGAGGGTGGATAGGAATGAGAAGTGTGAGGTAGTAACACTTCTTGGTACGGTTTTAACTTTTGGAATTGTGTGTGTGTGTGAGAGTCACTCAGTCATGCCTGACTCTTTCCAATCCCATAGGCTGTAGCCAACCAGGCTCCCCTGGTCCATGGGATTTCCTAGGCAAGAATACTGGAGTGGGTAGCCATTCCCTTCTCCAGGAGATCTTCCCAACCCAGGGATGGAACCTGGGTCTCCTGCATTGGTAGGCAGATTCTTTACTATCTGAGCTACCAGGAAAGCCCATACTCACATTTTATATACTCAAAAAAGTAAAATAAAATCAGCAAGGATAAGGCGGAAAAAAATTTTAATGGAAATCAAACAAAAACAAATGAAGCAGACTATATGTCAAATAAGTGTGTTAAAAGAGGGAAGGAAAGGGAAAGAAAAGGAAGGAAAACTAACACAATTTTTTAACATAATACTTTATATTTTGTGAGTATACAGACAAAAAAACACCCTTAAGAATATTAAGCTTTAGTTATAAGCAGTTTTCTTTGCAATGGTGTGGGTCAGCAGTTCAGAACTTTCTCTGATTATGGCATGGAGCAAACAAGTACATGTGTTGAGGATAATAGGAACCAGATTCTCACTGTTAGAGAAGGGTATTACAAATGCAGAAAGTGCTGAACTGGAATTAAAGGTATCAAAATGAACTCATGGTTACACAAACACACAAATACAAACAAATATATATACACACACATATACACATTTTCATATTTCTTAATTCCTATTTGTTGAGAGATCTTAGGTTATAAACATTATTCCCCACTAAAAGGAACGATGGCTACTAGGAGAAATAGCTGATTCCAAGACGGGGGCAGGCTGAGTACAAGATGAGCCAGGAGCACCTTGCCATGCCAGAAAGTAAGGGCTCCAAGAACAATAGGAACATGTTAAAATTATGGCCTAAGAAGGGCTCCACTAGCCAAATCTAGGACAACTTGATCTTCAAAGTAAATGGCAACAGGATGTTAAGAAATAAAATGAAAACCTGAGTTCATGTTAATAAAAATAAATGAATAAACAAGTGAGTGAGAAAGGAAAGCGTGTCCCCATATATACTTAGAAGAAATAAGTTAAAAAATCAACATCCTCCAACCTTCCTAGTAACAACTGATTCAATCAAGAATCATCAGTGGATGCTAAATTACTAGATTAATGTTTGATGAGGAATAAGACAATTATATGTAAAATTTCAAAGCATCTGCTACAAATTAGTTATTAATAACAGGGAAAAAAGTAACTTTACAACAAAGAACCTTGCAAATATCACCTTAATAAAATAAATATTACCAAAATGAGACAAACCAATTTCATATACCTCTTGATATAATGCCCTGAGAAGACACATTGCTTCTGCAGTATTCCTATCGAAACCTTGCACAACTTGAATCTAATCATAAAGAAACAACAGAAAAACTCAAGTTGAAGTACACTCTACAGAAAAACTCAAGACGTGAAAGACAAAGAAAGGATAAGGAACCGTTGGAGACTGAAGGAGACTATAAGAGTTCACAACAACATGAAACGTATGGTCGTGGGCGAGATGTAGGGGAGATGGGTGGGGCGGCAAAACTGGGAAACAGCTGTGAAGGACATTATATAAAGACATTATTGAGACAATGGGAGAAATCTGAGAATGAATGTGCATTCAGTAATGCTGCTATATCAGTCATTAAATGTCCCAATTTTAACCAATATACCATGCTTAATGAAAAGAAAGTCCTTGTTCTTCAGAGGGGGATAAAGCATTTATGGATGAAGGAATATTAGGCCTGCAAATTACTCAGTGATGGGAGTGGGGGGGAATATATAGAAAGAAGGTACACGTTTAACACCAAGGTGGCAAAATGTTAACTCATGAGTTAGGTAAAGAGTACAAGGGAGTTCTTTGTATTATTCTAATAATGTTGCTTTAAGTGTGAAAGTATATCAAAATAAAAAGGGTTTTGAGATTTTTACATTTTTATTCTTTACTTCCTATTAAAAACATACTTTTTGAAAATTACTATAACACAAAGGAAAAGGTTAAATTACCATTGTACAGAGCCAAATAGTACTATAAACCTGGCAGTAACTTCCCTTTATTAATGGATGACAAACTAATCCAGTAAAAATATTATAACAGATTAATTGCAGTAGTCCAAATGACCTTACAACCATGTTTCTTTTATACATCCAAACTCTGGCTCCCAATTTCCCAAGCAGAGCCAAACCTAGAGGCTTATCTACTCTCTCTGCTGACTCTGGTAATAGCAACAGTATTTTGCTCTGCTTATCAAGGAAGGTAAATCTGAGTTTAAACTTTTACTCAAAAATAGTACTGCAAAATTTCAGTTTTAGTGATTTAACTCTCTAGATGATTACTAATAAAATCCATCTCTGATAAGGCAAAGCATGTTTTTACCCTAAAAACTGCATTTAAAAATAAACACTAATTGGGATTCCCTGGTGGTCCAGTGGTTAAGACTCTACACTTCCAATGCAGGAGACGCAGGTTCCATCCCTGGCCAGGGAACTAAGATCCCACATGCTGCACAGCATGGTCAAATAATTTTAATTAATTAAATAAAAATAAACACCAAATTAAGCATGGCAGACCAATTTCTCTCTTATCTCCTCTCCACCCCATTTCACTAAAATGACAATAAAAAATTGACAGTGACTCACAAAGAGAACATGTGAGACAAGCAAACTTCAACATGCTTTTGGCAGTCAGGAAGAAGCCGAAGGGCAGTAACAATCTCCATAGCGTGAAGAAAGCTGCAGCCCAAGTGCCAGCAGAGAAGAGTGCGGCCGGGAGGCAGTTCTGGGCTTAGGGACCTGGGGCACAGCAGACAGCAGGGTAAAGGTGGCACTAAGAGCAAGGGGCCCAAGGGCTGCAGGAACGACGAGCTCATGGACCTCCTACGTCCTCACGTCAGGACATCAGCGGCCGGGTGTACAGTTCCCAGAGGGAATGCTGAAAAAATGGTGCGAAAAAATAAATATCCACACGGACGTCTTGAGTGTCTTCCTCCAGTAAAGAAGGGGGCCTGTCCCCAACTTCACGGTGAAGCCCAATGTATACAAGTCTCACAGAGCCTTTTAGTGCCCCACCCTTACATGAAAAAATAGATAAAATAAGATCCTGGGAAGGAAAGCTCTAGTTTGAAAGAATCCTTTTGAAAAGAAAAAGAGGAACCCAGAGACAAGAGAAACAATGCAGACAGCACAGAAAAGCCTCAGAACAAACTCTAAAACCCAGGAGTAACGAGAGAAGATACTGCCAAACAACAGCAATAGGATGTATGAAAACCCAATGGTCAGATAAAGGAGGAAAAGTGCTTAAAAGCAAGAAATATTATTATCAAATTTCAATAGAAGGGTAGAAGGAAAAATAAAAACAAGGAAATATCTCAGGAACTAGAACCAAAAGGCAAAGAAATAAAAAGATACGAAAATTACAGGTTCTACCCACAATGCTCAACATTCAATTAATAGGAGTTGTACATAGAAAAATGTACAAACTAGGAGATTTAAGTATGGGAAAATTAGTGTACTCTCAAATGCACAGATTGAAAAGTCTCTTGAGAACCCATCACAAGAAAAGAAAAACTAAGCCATGCCAAGACACATCACTCTGAAATTCCGGAACACCAAGGATAAAAGGAATATCCTAAAAGCTTCCAGGAGAAAGAATAAAAGGCCACATATGAAGAAACAGTCATCAAAAAGGCATCACATTTCTTAAAAAAAAAAAAAACACTGAAAGCCTAAAAACAAAGAAACACTGTTGTGCTTCCAATGGGAGGGGTGTGGGTTTGATCCCTAGTCGGGGAACTAAGATCCCACAAGCTGTGCTGCATCACCAAAAAAAAAAAATTCTAAGAGAAAAATCTTAGAATTAACTAACAGTCTATAGTCAACCAAGCAGTCAAGTACAAAGGTAGAATAAAGGTGTCAGACTTGGATGGGATCAAAAATGTGGCTCCCCTGAGAAGGGAGCTAGATGATGTACAATGGTCTAATAAACCAAGGAAGAGAAAGACCTGGGATCCAGGGAATGGGAGATCTAATACAAGAGGACAGCGAGGGAATCACAGGATAAAAACTGTCCAGTGGGCTCAGAGAACAGTCAGCTCAGATGGAAGCGAGGGCACTCTAGGAAGGAGAGCCTCAGGAATACTACTACTAAGAGATTATGTGTTTAATGCCTGGAAAATAATATTCATAGACATTTGACAAATGTGTATGTTACATTTGGGAGAAAATGTAAAGAAAGTAAAGTAAGCAATTTTAAAAAAAGCAATTACTAACTAAAGCAAAAATAAAATCCCAGAAAAGAAAAAAAAGTAATCGCAATATTAATAAAAATTTGTGGTCTGGTAATATTGAGAAATGGAGAGGGGGCAGGTAATGAAATACTAATGTCCTCACGTACCAACACAAGATGTCAAGAGATGCTACCTAAAATGGATAAATTGAAAAATAACAATGTATTACTTAGAAGTATGGGTAAGCATGAGGGAGAAAGCTAACAGAGCTGAAAGGGGTTGTCTGTGGACATCAGGACTGAGGGTGGAGGGAAGGGACCTGCTGTTCTATTTTAAATCTTCTGTATGGCGTAACTGTATAATGTACTACTTTTTGAAAACACCAATCTTTAAAAGGTAAACTGATATAACAATCATATCAATTCATGAAGTTGCCTAAACCACTTTCTTTCATCTTAAAAAATGCCTATCACCTATTACACGAAATAAAAATTACAAACACTGTTTATCATTTGGGGCCAGGCACCTACTGAACTCCCTGTATACTACAAGGCTAATTTCCAGAGCTAATGGTATGTGTCCTCTACTAGAGAATGTAATTTCAAAGCTGGCCTAAATTTATCATCTATATATTAACAGAGCCAGATACCTACAGAGTCAGAAGAGAGGGCATCTGGTCCTGCTGATTTCCTACATAGAGGCAAATTCTGATCCATAAGACTGGTCCCCTCACTCGCTTGAACATTTTACTCTATTTTGAAATGCACTTCTGAAATCAGTCCTCAAAAGCAATTGAAAACAACATATGGAAATAATGTATGTGAAACTACATATGTTCAATTATAATGTACTAAACATCTTTTATTATTCTATCACAGACTCAGACTTGTTCAAACCCACTTTGGTTTAAAAAAAAAAAAAAAGACACCTATGAAGTTATTATGCTTTTATCTGTTCTACAGTCTTCAGCTAAATGCTGGAACTGTGCCCCTACCTACAAATAAGAGGAAAGGGTAGTGGAGAGAAGGATTGAAACCACTCAAGTCAAAGCAGATTACTAAATCAGAATCAAAATGGCCACTTCTGCCTTTGGAAGACTAGACACAAATAACCACAGAAAATTTATCAGGAGCTTATATTGTTTCAAAAATAACTCTCCTTATGAAGCTGATTATACAGACTACGAACACAAAAGCCATGAATCACTTAAGAAAAATTCTGGCACCCAATATTTCCATTTATTTAATATAGCAAGATCTGATGCAATTCCACACTTTGCCAACAACCTGAGTAAGCAAATCCATAGTTAAATGGGAAAAGGACTTTCAAAAGAAATGAATCAAGTCATAAATGTAAACACCACGCAACTATTACTTCAAAACAAAAGCAAGTGTATACAAGACAAGAAAAGATGCACACACATATTTTATAGGAAGCACTCCCTCCCATAAATCAACAAAACATTTAAGACGTTAAGGGACCTCATTATCAAAGACTTTACTCAGAGAGCACGTTTAATATTTATGTTGTACAATCCTTTTTCTAGCTCTTTGTGGTTATACAGTATAGCTTAGCATTAAGTACAAATCTGGGGGTGGGGGGGATGAAATTACCACAGTTGTATTTACTGGTGTGCTGGGAAACTATCCTTTTAAAAATCAATGGGACTATTTATGAAGAAATGGAAATAAAAAACATAAACTGGGCATATACTTATACTCTGCTTAAAGGGCTAGATACCCAGTATTACAGAAAATAGGCACCTGTAAACTCCATTAGCTGTTAAAATTATTTGATGCAAAGCAAGAGTTGGAAATTTTTCTTTTACAACCAATAGGTATGTTAAAAAAAAATCTGACCCACATTTTCCCCAAAATCTATATTAATCATTCAAAGGAAAAAAAGTCTCAAAAAATATTTTTTAAATGAGGTTCTAAAAAGACTACACACAAACAAAACACTTGAAATAACTGAAATGAAACTGATGCAGTTAAATTAAATTAGAATTAAATTCTCACAGCATGAATGTTGAGCTCTGGCAGCTACTTCATACACATAAGGTGACGCTTGAATCTGTTGTTGCAAACAGTTTCTCCAATGCCAAAAGAGCTCACAATTAACATTCAAAATAATTCAGATGGAAACTAGAGTTAATCTCAGTTTTACTGTGTGACACTAAAATTTAAAAACCACTCAATCAATAATATAAATGTCAGCCTCAGACTAAGTTAAACAGAAGTTCTTTAACAACAACAAAAAAAATAGAATATTTTTCAACATTTATCTATCCATTATCCCAGGGAAACATTCTGTCACACACACAAAAAAAATTCAGCATGATCTTCACAAACTCTGACCAAAACAAAGGAGATTTATTATCTAAAAAGGAAAACCTGAGCATGGTCAGTAAGAACAAAGATTTAAAGAAGTTAAATCAACAAGTGTCCTATCTTACAATTGGTTAAATTAAACCTGCAGGAACATGACAGTTAATCACCAGCCTGCTCTGCCTGGTGATGAGATAGTTCAAGAACAGTCCATGAAATTAACAGTCTTCAGGACAGGTCAAGGATAAATAGGCAAGTGGATTTCTAAAGGCTGCTTTAAACCCAGCTAGAACAAAGAAAAAATATCAGGAAAGAACATCTACTCAAAATGGAAAGCAGCCTGCTGATAGAGTTATTCAATCCTAAAGCAGAGTACAAAGTCTCCAGATAAAATCCAGTCAGTTATAGTATCTTTTCAAAGACACAAGCTGGTTCATATTCAAAATAAACTCTCATTTTCCTCCTCAAAAGGGTCTTAGAAAATTTAATTAGCTAGTGGTGATGAATGGTGAAGAATTTAGCTAACACAAACACTCAGACAACTACAAACTTCACTTTTCAATGCACAGGTTTTGTTTCAACAAAAGTTTTCAAAATTTGAAGTAGCCTTCTTAAGCTTACCTGTATATTATATATCTGTAAAAAGCCAACATATACCTGTTTTTCAGTATGTCTTAAGAAGTGTGCGGGGCGGGGAAGGGAAATCTTGTTTTAAGCACTGCAGCCTAAAGACTATAAGTAACTTCTACAAGAAATATGATTGGAAAATCTTAAAATATAACAAAATGGAATCAACAAAAGATACTGCCTAAAAGCAAAGATTCAAATAACCCTTGAGCTACCAGCAGCAAAAGCAAAATTCTCTATCTTAAGAATTCTCTCCCTCCCCCACCCCATAAGAAACAACCTCCAAGAAGAATGTCCTCCAGCAGAAACAAAATGAACAAATGGGAGGGGGCCATGTTTATAAAATGACAAAGAGCTCACTGCATTTTATCGTTATCCACAGCTATGGTGAGAAGCCTGGTTCATGATATCTGAACTAAAGTAAAGCTCATTTCAGCCTATAAAAAAATTCAATTTGAACCAAAATTTAGACATTCAAAAACAGTGTTCTTCCAACTGTATTAACAACCTTGTTCCACCTTGCTGGCATTTTAATCAATAAACAGAGGGAGGAAGAGCTAATTAAATATAGAAATTTAAAATAAATTATTTACAAAATGTAGAATTTAAAATACACTTTCACATCAAAAATCTTCAGAGGAATTACTTCAACTATGTCTCTAAACACTTATAATCCTTTAAATTATCAAGCAGTAAGTGACTAGATGACAAAATAAAGACCCTGCTTTTAAAAAGCCAAGCAAAAAGTATGGTTAGAATGGTATTTGAATTTAAGCTCTGGGCTATCTCTAATATCCCCAAGCATCTTGAGCAACTCTGTTAATCTTTGTCTCAATTTCACAATCTATGAAACAGGAAAAACTACAAGGATGGGCAGTTAATTAAATTAGTCAGGATTAAATGCTGGCCAACTGCTTTGAAGTCCCTTCAAAGTTGTTCTCAGTTCTCCTCCTACTCAGTAAAACTAGTAGATGAGAAAACATCTGGAATTACTATATACACTAACATCTGCAGACTCACAGCAGTTAAAAGATGACCTCTGTTTACAAGTTTCTAAGACAAAGATCATTCAACAACCCAGAAAGATTTCAAGATACAATTGCAATAAACAATTTTTAGGTAAATTTCCTTTCATTGTGGAAGATACTTTCACCCTACATTCTCAAAACAGACTATTAGAAATCACAGGACATCTTGAGAAGTCTGGGGGCGAAACAATTCTAGGTAAGATGAACAAGCTGTTGCTGCTGCTAATGGTATTCTCAGCATTCTAAGCTGTCAATCAAGGTAAGCTTCATCACAAATAAACCCTCCAAAAAGTACTAGCCCCTGCTGAGAATCTAAGTACTTCCTTCTAAGCCATCTGTCCAGGAAAGCTCTACTAAAACACCTAGAATGCAGTGGCTCTTGTGTTTAAAGGAGCTATGAATAAACATAAAACACTAAAATACATTAACAATATATAGTTCCCACTTCAAACACTGATAAGCTACTATCCAAGTTCACTTGGATGCTTAGGTTGAACACAAAACCCACGGTCTGGACACAATCAAAGGACACTACTATTTTCTTTCAAAGAAGGAAAATATCTACTATAGCTCAAGAAGTGGGGGAAAACTGCAAAAGAAAAAAACAACACAGGTTAGGGGAAATGCCCTTGTAAATTACTCCCTGATGGAAGAGGGACTCAATTAAATTTTAAAACAGGAATTTACTCAATGAGCTACAAACCAAGTTACTCACTGTTCTGCTCACTGAGCGACAAACACTAGAAAAACATAAATATTTCTAAATTAAGTTTAAAGGATTCAAAATTAATCTATCATATTCCAGTAAAGAAGGAAATCGCTTAAATTTCAAAGTGGAAAAAGTAGGATGTTATAAGAGCCTAAGGCTAATGCTGTAAAAGCAAAGAATGATGAGAATGAGCTATTTTGAGAATAAATGAATAACAAGAAACTGAAACAAACAGTTCAAATTCACCCCTCAACCCCATCCTTTCTTCTGCTTAGGCCATGAAGGATATTCTTTGTATACTACTAAGAATACTATTCAGAGAATAACTTCGGATCTATGTGTCAAAACTTCTTCACAACAGCAAAATATTAGGCTCAGTCCCTAGACTGCAGCCTCTTCAAACGAACACATGGAGCACATTCTAAATTCCAGCTTCTTCACATCTACTATCAATTATTCAGAGACTTTGGAAATAAGCTTAGGCTGCTTTAAAGTTCTAGGGGCTGGGATTCCAGGTGGGATACTGCCAGAAAAACTAGAAAGACAGCTGAGTTTGACTTAAGCTTACAAATCTTATCGAAAAAGTTAAAATTTTTCAGAAAAGTATATGAAATTTAAATATTAATCTTCAAAAGTATCACAGGCCCACTGATTTTTAACTGTCCCATCCACATTTACTACTAATATGTCATACCTGCCCATCTATAAACACAGAATGTCAAAAGAATAAATTCATCACACAGAAAATTCAAAAGACTACAAATTCATCATGGTAACAAGACTGCAGATGGTCAGTTCCTCACAATCCAGTCAAACTTTACAGACTAAAAGCCAGGAGTGGCGACTGGTGAAAGCATTCTGGGGAGAAGCTCACTTACTATGCTCTCCATTTATTTTAAACACCAAGTTTAAGGCCAATACAGCCACCATCAAAAGGAAGAAAGTTCCTTCATTCATTAAGCAATATTTACTGAGTGTCTTATTACATGCTAGGCACTTAATTTCATACAGAGTTACTACTAGAGAGCAGTAAAAGCATTTGACCTTACAATGAACATATGACTGATCCTATCTAGAAAATTTAGTCTACTGGGCATACAAGAGATTTCTTTAGATGTAGGTTGTGAGAGAAATCTGGTACCAAATAACCCATCACCCCATCAAGGTGATACCTCATTTTTAGCTCAAGCTTTATCACAAATGACAAGTTTATTACCACTGAGATGGGATCAATAATCAGAACTCTATCCAACTAAATGTATCTTCAAAAAAGGTTTAATCTCCAATAACCATCCCAAACTGCAAAATATTTACTTAATCTACACTTACTTTTTTAAGGTAATGTGAGGGCAAGTGTGTACTAGAAACTATAAGAGGATTTCTCAACTCTTTAAAGAATCAGGGAAAAATTTTTCATGCCTATGCTATTAAAATATCTGCAATTTAACTGGCTATTTAACCCAAACCCTTAAAGTCTTTGGCTCACCTTAGTTATGAAAACAGTTGTGTTTAGAGCATCTTTTTAACCAATCTGGGTTTTCTCCCCAGTATTTTGCCACTGGTTCAACCCTTTTACCCACACACACATATACAAATGAAATGCCCGTCTCCAGCTTCTGAAAATAACATCTGGTATGTGCACTTAACAAAAACCTTGAAAGAATGACCTCGTTTTTATTTAAAACGTTTTCATTTAAAAACGAGAATGAATTTAGCAAAATTAGACATAAATCAACTTTTACCTTATTAGGAGATAACTATTTTCAACACTTACCTTAAGCCACAACATGGATTTAACTTCTAACCAGTTAGCTTCCTGTCTCTCCCCAACTAGATTAGACTGCAACTTTTTTGAGAGCAAGGGACTGACTACTGGACTCCATCATCCCAGCTTATATATTCTAAATTCTGTGAATCTCCAAGCAGACATAAATGCTGCTAGTTTTAAGACTTTAAGGAATTCTTTAATATTTGAAAGCTATTTTGATAAGAGCAGCTGTCCTTAACTGTTAGTATTGTTGTATACAAGTGGGTTCTCAGAGTGTGATCCTGAGCCCAGGAGGGTTTCCAAAACCCTTCAGGGGTACATGAGGTCAAACTATTTTCAAAAATAATACTGATGTTACTTTTATTCTCTACCCTTAATCTCTCACAAGCATGCAGTGGAGTTTTCCAGAGGCTACCCAATGTGTGATATCTCAAGAGACCAAAGGCAAAGGCAGATGTAAAAATCCAGCTGTCTTCTATTAAACCAAACAACAAAGACAGTTACAAAAATTAACGCCACTCTTCTCACCAAATTTTTGTTTTGAAAATTTATGTAAATTACTATTTGTTAACAGGTAATGGATTCATTATTATTAATTGTAAAGGATATAATAAATATGTCATTTATAAATATAATTTTCAGTACAACAAATATCAATAGCTATAAGCCATACAAACAAAGGCTCTTTGGGTTCTCAATAATTTTAAGAGGGTAAAAGAGGCCTGAAAACAAAAAGTTTGAGAACCGCTGTGGTACACAATTACATAACATATACAATAATATGTACCAAGGGCTTTCCACAGATAAGAAGCTCAAGTTAATTCCGAAGTATAATTACTTCTTACACCCCCTAATCTTGTTGAGTAATAGATCTCCTTGCAAAACATAATTCAGCATAAAGCCACAGTCTGTCCCAGTCCCTATTTAAGGGGCTTTAGATACTTAAGTATTCAGAGTCTTTTTTATAAAGATGTTCTGACCTATAAAACCACCTATTACTTGAATAGTGTTTGGACTCTCTCAAAGTTTGCACAAAAATTACCTTGTGCATCCTAATAACAACCTGTGAAGTAAATATGAAGTATTACCTTTTTTTTTTTTTTAAACAAATGATACCATAAGACTTAGGCTCAAAGGAAACAGAACTACTTTCCAAGGATGTATTGCTACCTAGAAGAGCCTAGGATGTTGGTCTTTCGCAATATGCTTGGCTACCTTGAGGCTGTTTCACTGTGATGTAACTGCAAGCTCCCAAAGAAAACAGGGCAAGGGCATTACTTTTATTGTCCCAGGGCCAAAACAGGGATTTTCCCCTCCCTAAAAAGAACGCAATCAGACTCAGCACTCGGTCACCACGTTATTCCACACACTGGCTACTCTTTTCGTGCCCTACCGAAAAGAAAAGGAAAGAAGACATTTGAGAGTGTTGGAGAATAAATACCAGAATACATAACACTCCAAGATGATGAATTAGCCAAAGACTCAGAGTTAATAATCGCTCAATCACTGAAACAACAGGCAGGCAAGAACAAGATCAAGCTCAATATAAAAATATGAGATTATATCAATAAATGGATTCCAATAGGTTAGTGGGAGGCCCACATGAAATGGGTTCAATTCACAGAACTTGAGCAAAAGGAAAAAATCCACATAAAGTTGCAAAACTAGCTTTATTAGTTCTACAAATGAAAGCACATGACTAAAATTACCCTCCCAAAGCAATGTCAGAGACAAACTTTGTTGCAAGATGCAAAGATGCCACCCTAGTCCTTGGACAGAAATAGCCCCTCCCTTAGAGCCAGCCATACTAGTTTGTTCTTCATATTAGCACAAGCCTCTAAGTTATGTTCCATTTTAACTTAAGTTCCTCAAGAGATGTTCAATCTTCTGCACCTCTTTCCCACAGTCAAGTGGACGCCCTGACTGACAAAGGCAAAGCTGACTCACAACAGGATATCTGTCACTTGCATAAACTCTTTTCCTTTTTCTAGATGCATGTGCCCAGTGAGGCCATTTTAAAATTTGATGAGAGTTTACCTAGAAAAAGCCATAAGGGAGCTGTCTGCTTTGTATCCCTGTAGAAAGTAATCCATAGAGAAAGTAATTTCATCATTCCTCATGAGGTATGCTTTTACTAGTGTTTACTTTGGTCATTTCTTCCCCCAAATCTCTTGAAAAAAAAAAAAAAAGGCACAACTTATCACAATCGCAGCACCACAGCTACAATTAGAGCTAATGCAACATCAACTAATAAAGCAATTTGACACACCTTATTTGTTGTTTCATACTCAACATTCACGGTAGAAGAAACATTCTTAGGTAAGTTTTCTGCACCCTCATAAAAGAACTGCAATACTGCACTGCAAAATCAATTACCCGGTTATAATCTTTATGGGCTTCGTGCAGAAAAAGACAATCTGACTTTACAAAGGCAAGCAAAGCATCAAACCTCTCAGAGCTCAAGGAAGCCACAGTTATCTAGACCCCTTATACCAGGGTACATTTTTCTTTGTGGCTATTGCCTGTGATTTTCTTCAAGGACATAATAATCACCATTTAAGAAGTAACCTGTCAAAAGTGTTAAGGCATTCTCTAAACTATCTTCCTAGCTCCAGCCCATAATGAGAAACGTCACACAGCTAAACCGTACCACTGCTCTTTTCTTCTCTTTATTTCTTCAAATGAACTTAAGATTCTTGAAATGCACAATTTACATTCTACACTCCAATCCAAGCTGCCACCGATTATCTCAAAGCTAATAAACAAAGACTCTATCGGCTGCACCAGGGCCCTACCAGGAAGTAATCAAAGCAGTGTGGCCGGTGCGATCCTAAGTCGCTAGAGCAGACAATAAGAGGGCACTGGGGCTTCCAAGAGGCCCGGCAGAAGGAGTTAAGATGCTTAAGCAATGCAAAAGCATTACATAAACCTAATAACTGTCCTCCAGCACATGGACTCGGAAATCCCAAAGCAGTTTCAACCCACCAAGAAGACCTGAAAGGCAGCGCGAGGCGCCCCTACGCTAGAGCAGACAATAAGAGGGCACTGGGGCTTCCAAGAGGCCCGGCAGAAGGAGTTAAGATGCTTAAGCAATGCAAAAGCATTACATAAACCTAATAACTGTCCTCCAGCACATGGACTCGGAAATCCCAAAGCAGTTTCAACCCACCAAGAAGACCTGAAAGGCAGCGCGAGGCGCCCCTCCAAAGCAGCTGCTCCATCAGCCTTCTGAGCTTTTTTAACGCGCAGCCTGTTTTCAAACTTCCCCCTCCCGTGCTGATGAAAGCCTCTGACCTCGGCTTCCCGAGTTCTGAGCACCTCTCGGGTCGCGGCTCCCGCCCACCGGGCGTAGATCGGGTGGCTGGAAGATAGGGGGAAGCGAAAAGAAGCGGGGCGGGAGCAGGTAGCGAAGGGCCCCAGCGCGCCCAGCAGCCCAGACAAAGCTGCCCCCAAGAGCGGCGCTTTTCCTGTCCGGTCGAGGAGGGGCACAACTCGGGCCCCGCCACACGTGCGGCCGCCTTGGGGGGGCCGGACACCCACTCCCGCAGCCCCCCGACCCGGCGACACGGGCCAGCACAGCCCCCGGCCATTGCCGGGCGACGCGGGGGCGCGAGCCGCAGGCCAGGGTCCCGGCTCGCCGCCGTCCCCACGCGCTCGTGGCCCCCGTGGGCTCGCCTCCCTCGCGGGCCTCTCCTTCGCTGGCCGGACCGTCGGGCCACGGGAAACAAAGGAGCCACCGCCGCCGCTCCGCCCGCCGCCGCTCCGCACGCCTCACCGCGTACCCCTCCCCAGCCACCGGGCCCGGCTTGCCCACACCGCTTCCCGAGTCCGCGCGTCCGCCGCCCGCGGCCCCTAGACGGCAGGCCCGGCGGAGCCGGGGCCTCGGGTGCGTTGCAGGGCCGCCTGGGGCCGCACTCACCGCTGCAGCACCAGGACGACGGGGAGCCGTTGGGGAACTTGGCTGAGTCCGGAGCGATGCAGACGCTGGAGCTCAGGTGAGGACACTCCATGGCCACCAGGAGAGCTGCGAGAAGGACTGAGGCTCCGGGACCCGGCGAGGCGGGGGCGGAGGAACTCCGAAGACTCCGTCTGGGGTCGCTCCTCGCCGGGCGCTCGGCCGACGGCGGCTGCGTCCCGAGCCCTTGCGTCAAAGAAAGCAAAAGCTTCCGGGCGCCGGGTTTTCTCGCCCGCCGTCTCCCGATGTCCGGCTCCGGAAAACGTGGTACTCCGGGATCCGGGTTCTGCCGCCACCCCTAGGTTGGGGGCTTCCGTCTTCCCAGGCCGGGCCGGCCCCGCCCCTCGGTAGGCCCCGCCTCCAGGCCCGGCCCCGCCCCCGTCTTCCCCCGCTGGGTGGGGTCCGCGCGCTCGCAGGCGGGTGACCCAGAGTCAGACTGCGCTGGGAAGTGACTTTCCCAACTCCTCTGCCCCGAGCAGCCGCGGCTTCCCCTGGCCCCGAGAAGGGTGGGGCGCCAAGCCGGGGCACACCGGGCCGGTCCGCTGCTTTTTCCCCGGCCTGGGCGAGCGCTCGCAGTCAGAAAACTGATCCTGCGTAATGAGATGGTCTGACTACAACCGGGGTAGAAAATCTGGTCACGAAAGAAAGTGTGAAGAAAATAAAAACCACATGGGCAAACAGAGAGCCCCCATTTTACACACTGTGGCTCAGACTCAGAGAGGTTAAAGGCCTGGCCCCCGGTGGCCCAGAGGGCTGCATGGGTCCCAGAGCAGTACTGGTTTAGTGGTCTGCTCCCTGCGGCAGGTACCATACTGACCGGGTTCTAGTTCTGGACTAGGTTCTAGACATGTGGCCTCAGCCAGCCACTTAGGTGCGAGATGGCGGGGGCGATCGTGAACCTGGGTTCAAACCCTGTCACTATGAATCACTATTGCGAGCATATGATCGGACATTCAGACCTCAACGTCCAGTTTAAGTTTAAGCGAGATAGCTGTAACCTAGGTTTGCTGAGCGGGCGGTCCCGGTGAGCAGGTGATAAAAAGGGAAGGGATCTAACGTTTGTTAAACACCCACTGCTGTCTCCTAGCCAGGCACTTAACACACAATACCTCATTTCAATCGCGCATCACCCGCCAGCTGCTGTTACCATCCTCCCTTTTAACCGCAGGGGAAACCGAGCCTTTAATTAGTTAATCCGCGCCGGGATTGGATCCCCGCCTCTCTGACCTCTCAGTCCAAAAAAGAGCATAGGGCAAGCCTCAAGAGGCCACTAGGGCAAGCGCTACACCCAAGCGAGCCCGCGACCTCTCCGGGGAACGGCCTTGAGGGCGTCCCGGGCAGTTAGAAACAGTGTCTCAAAGTTGGGGCTCCTTATAAAACCCGGCGAAGGAGCAACAGGCCAGGAGGCGGGGAGGGGGGAGGTTGATGTGGCAATCCTGCGGGCTGGGAGAGGGGAGGAAGGAGGGTCAGGAAATGATTAACCGGGCCGGGCCGGGAAGAGGTTAGAGCGGGGCACCTCCCCGTAGTCAGTCCTGGAGCAGTCGAGGGATGCCCTGAGTCACCTCTCACGCCTCGCCATCCCCCGCACCACCCGCCGCCACTCTGCTTCTGCCGCGCGCTCCTCTGCCTAGGTGTACACTCACCTGCAGCATCTCTACGGACACTTTCCCCCTCCTCCCCCACCCCATATCCCCCTAGTATTTCCGACTCCTCAGCCAACCCTCTTTGGTTGCTTCCCAAGTTTTACTTGACTGCTTTAGAGCAAGCCATTTGGAGGTTTTATGACAGTGACAGAGTTGTAGAAATTACAGCTGCTCAAATCCTAGTTCAGTTGCCTACTTGATGACCAACTTTAGCAAGTATCTCTAGTCCTCCCAAGCCTTTTTTTTTTTTTTCCCCATCCGTACAACTGGGAAGATAATACTTATCTCACAAGAAGGATGTGAGACGTCATGAGAATTGCCACCCTCATAGTAGGTAGTCAATAATTTATAGTTTTCCAATGCTGCAAATAGTGCTTGCATAAAAGTGGCTAAACCAACAACGAAATTTAAAGCTTTTACATTAAAAATGTTTTAAAATTATAGCTTTTTAAAAAATGGCAGCAGGTGAGAGAATAATTCCTAAGAAGAGGGAGGATAAACAATAAATGTGACCTCAGCTCAGGCTGTCCCAACCGTCTCCTCCTATCAACCGATTCTTATCCAAGGACTAGATAGATCAAGCTCTATTTCCCTCTGGACACCTACCCCCATTTATCATTCATGCCCCCTCATTTTACCCTGAAACATGCCCTGAGCTCATGCTGGTCTTCCCTCTAGCATGTAATGTTTCCCTTTTCACCTTCACGAAGACTCAGTTTCCTTGTCATCTGGATCTCAGCTTAAACATCACTTCCTCAAGGGAGCCTTTCCTGACCCTGCCCCACATCCTGGTTCCCTCCAGGTGTGCGATGCCCTTGTCTGCCCCCATATTCCTCCTTTTAAAACACTCTTCAGGCGTATATTTATTTAATGTCTGTCTTCCCCTTGAAGGTCCATAAGGGTAACAAACAAGTCCGGCTGGTTTCCTGCTGTACTCCTAGGAGTGGAACACGGAGGGTATCCAGTAAGCGAGAGTTAGATCATGAAGGAGTGATCGATTAGCAATGTCTACCATAGGCAGATGGTTAGGAAGTGGCCCAGTATGTGCCAAGTAATTGTCCTGCTTAACCTCTCCTAATCTCTAAACTTCCCTTCAGCTTTGAATTTATGATTTTAACAATATCAAGAATGTGAATATACCTTGTAAGGTGCAAACTGGGAGGGGGGAGAGGTGGCTGAGGGGAAAGGAAAAGTTTTATTAGTCTTCTCTCTTTAACTAGAATAGAAACCTCTTCAAGCAGGGGTCCTAACTTAATCATCCCTGACTACTATGGATCATAGAGGGGTAACTATGACTATCAGGCAGTTCAGAAAAGCTGGGCAAAATCAGAAGACCCTCCTGGGACGTTTGCTTGGTTTACCTAAAACTTTACTGTGTCTCTGAAAGTTTTCATACTGTTTTTTGTTTTTTTAATCCTCGTGGTGAATAAATGTGTCAAAAGGGGGAAGACCACGGGGCATACTGGGGAATCTGCCTTTTTAGTCCCTCCTTTCTTCAGCTGCGTTTATTCCAATGTTCGCTTTTTGATTCTTGGCCTGCATCCCTCTGGTGCTGGGGAACTCTGACTTACAGGAGGGTGAGCCCGGTGGTGCTGAGCCAGCCTCCATCACCGGTGCCCAGAACACACAGCCTCCGGAGTCCCCTCAGGGCGGTCGCGGGGGAGGGGTTAGGAATAGGAGGAGAGAACGGCTCTTGCCCGCAGAGGCGGGCGAGTTTTAAAAGTCTGCATTTTTCAGAGGAGAGGAATGAACAATTCCAACCGTATTATCAAATGTATTTCTTTTAGAGGGGATATCTATATAAAGGGGGGGGTGGGGAGAAGGGGCTGAGCCTGGAATGGGTGTCTGGGAGGGAGAGGTGTGTATGTGGGGCAGGGAAGGGGGCAGCTGGGGAGGGGGATATACGTTGCCAAGGGAACCACGATCAGGACCCTTCTCAAGGCTGTCAAGACCATCCTCATCTAACTTTTAGACTCCAGGCTTCTGGCAGAATCGATGGTCCCGAAGCAAGGATAACAAGCTGACCGGGCCCTGGGGAAGATGTATTATTGAAAACACCAAGAGAGCTAGGTTAATGATTTACCTTAGAGATTTTCCTAGGAGCAAAATCTCCTTAGACAACTCAGGAGGAGGCTTGGCGGGTATTCGGAAGGAGGGGAAGAGGGTGAGGAGCAGAAGAAGCTCAGGGACACTTTTAACAGCTTAATTTTCCAAGAGGCACTTATCTGATACTTCCTTGCTTGTTTACTTGTTTATCTATTGTCAGTCTCCTCCAGGAGAACAGACCTTGCTAGTCCGGTTCAATGCCCGATTTCCAGCTCCTGGAATTCAGCCTGGTGCATGGCAGGCAGGTCCTTAGTAACTCTTTCTTGAATGATTAGATCAGTGATGGGGCTGGGTGTGGGCTTCAGCCAGTTAGCCATCACTGGCTGTCATTCTCTCAGTTCTTTTCATTTATCCCTTTCTATTATCTCCCTGCCCCAGATTCTTCAGTGACTTCCCATGTGTGGCAAGATAAAACTGGAAACTCACTGCCACCACACTCACTCATCCCTTCTCTTTTGTTAAAGCTTAAAAAAAAAAAAAACTATTCCAGCAATATCTAAAACGTTGTTGTTGTTTAGTCACTAAGTCAGGTCCAACTCCGCAATCCCATGGACTGTAGCCCTCCAGGCTCCTCTGTCCATGGGATTTCCCAGGCAAGAATACTGGAGTGGGGTGCCATTTTCTTCTCCAGGGGATCGCCCCTTCTCCCCCTGCCCGGCTCAGGGATCTTCCCTGAGTCCCTTGCATCGGCAGGCAGATTCTTCACCACTGAGCCACCAGGGGAGCCCCAATATCTAAAATAGCTCCCTCATTTTAGAAAATGTGCTTTTCTCCCCCCCCCCCTTTCCCTTCTGCTTGGCCAGCTGGTTACTCTCCCATGAAGCATACCGCCTCCTCAGAGAAGCCCTCCACCATTCACTCAAGAATAAGCCTTCCCTTCACACCATCACCCATGCCATTCCTGCAGCCGGCACATGGTGCTGGGTTTTTGTTTTCTGTTTCAGTCTCCTTTGGGAGCAGATACTTTTCAATTGTGGATCCTAGGCAACGAGTTCAGCAACTGAAGATATAAGAAAAAGATTATTGATTAAATGTTGGAAGTGCCCCTTTCAAGAGTGATTATATCAATCACTGTGTGTAATATTCCCCTAGGGATTCACTGAAAGGACTTCAACTCATTTCTGATCCCAAATAGGTGCCATATACTCTATCAAGTGATTTTCATTTCTTCTTAAATCCCTACAGCAAATATCTTAGATACAGGTATAATCCTTTCCTTTTTACTAATCAAAGACCTAAAGCTCAAAGAAGGTTTAAATAATTGCACTGCTAAGTCACTTCAGTCGTGCCCAATTCTGTGCGATCCCATAGACGGCAGCCTACCAGGCTCCCCCATCCCTGGGATTCCTCCAGGCAAGAACACTGGAGTGAGTTGCCATTTCCTTCTCCAATGCATGAAAGTGAAAAGTAAAAGTGAAGTCGCTCAGTCGTGTCCGACTCTTCACGATCCCATCGACTGCAGCCCACCAGGCTCCTCCACCCATGGGATTTTCCAGGCAAGAGTACTGGAGTGGGGTGCCATTGCCTTATCCCAATAATTGCACAAGTACACACAATAAGTAATTGCTCTTTCATCAAAAGTGGCTTTCACCCCTCACACATGGTCAGATAAATAATTTTGCAGTATTTTCTGGGGGTAGCTGAAGTCCCTAACAATGAAGAAAATTCTTAGGGACCACTGGACACAGAAAAGCCTTCTGAGTAACTAAAGAATTTATGTTCAGCACCATTATCATAATCGTTGTATAATCAACATCTAAATTTGTATTCCTTTTAACGCTTTTCCTCTTTGTTATTGAAATGTGAACTTCAAGGCAGTTTTATGAAGATGAAGTTTTCTTGCTTAAAGACCCACTTTGCAGCTAAAGCACTGACCAAATGCAAATGCAAATGCAAATGCAAAATGCAAAACCAAATGGCTCCAGCACCAAACAACTCTAATAAGTGAAGGAATCACTTTTCTCTCTGAGCCCCAGTCTCCCATTGGTAAAATCAGGGAGTTGAACCCCTGGGCCTTGATGATCCACAAGGGCCATTCCAGAGTGGACATCCATTGATCCTGTGATACCTCACGGCCACCAAGTGACATTGGCAGAAGTAAGACCGTCCTTGTATCCTTCGGCAGTGACTGCTAACTGTTCACCCTAAATCTTTTTTTTTTTTTTTTAAGACTGACTCTTTTTAAAATTATTGATTTATTTAGCTGTGCTGTGTCTTCATTGTGCAAGGGCCTTCTCTAGTTGTGGTGAGAGGGGGCTACTCTCTAGTTGCAGTCTGTGAGCTTCTCATTGCGGTAGCTTCTTCTCTTGGTCAGAGCACAGGTTCTAGAGCACATGGTCTTCAGTAGTTGCAGCTCTCAGGCTCTAGAGCACAAGCTCAGTGGTTGTTGTGCACGGACTTAGTTGCCCCAGGGCATGTGGAAACCTCCTGGATCAGGAATCGAAGCTGTGTCCCCTGCATTGGCAGATGGATTCTTAGCCACTGGCCCACCAGGGAAGTTCCCCAAATCTGTTTTCTTTTCCTCCTAGGTTCAGAAAAGACATTTCGCAGCTTCCTTTATAGCTGGGTGTAGTCATTTTTATTCAATAGACTGAGCAGAAATCACTGGCTGGCCCTGTGGACAGCTGCCCATGACAAAAATACTTCAGTGTAGAGTTTTGCTTATCAACACATGAAGGCAATATATTAGGTGAGGTTCAGAAAGAAATGTTGGGTCTTCTAGGCTTCAGAAGAAAGAAAGTCTGCTCCTCCTTTCTGTTTCTCTTCAACCATTTGTTCATTTATTCAGCAAATATTGTCTGTACTCCTGCCACATGCCAGGCACTAAAAGTACAAAGACTTAGAGCTCCGAGCTATGTGGGGGCCTCCTCTGTTGACATCTCTTTGCCACTATCAAGATGGAAAGTATAATATCACTCCTTTCCCCTTGCTTCTTCATTGACTGACTGGACATCAGATCCTCTGAATTTTAAAGTGCTGTCTAGACATGGAGTCTTAAGCCTTAAAATTGTGAAAATGACTTCACACTTAAAAGGGCCTGGGTTGGTGCTTGGTATACAGTAGGCCCTCAATGAAGGTCCATTTCCTTGACATCTTGTCTAATAGGAGGGTTGATGTGGGAGATGGAGGATGGTAGCCTGAAATCACTGATAGTTAGCCCAGAAGGGTAGATTTTTATCCTTTTTAAAGGAACCCAGGACAGATTATTCATTCAATAAATATCACTGATGCTCAAGACTCACAGAATATAAAACTGAAACAACACAAAGTCCCATCCTCAAAGGGACAAGGAAAGGAGCAAGAGAAACAGACAAGCAAAGAGGTAATTGCAACCCAGCATGATAAGTGCTATGACGGGAAGTACAGGATGTTGCCTAGCCACAAACAAGGGGCAACCCACCCAGGCGGGTGGGTGGGGGTGGGGGAAGCATCAGGCAAGACTTCCTGGAGGAAGTAACATATGACCCGAGCCGTGAATGATACACGGACGTTAACCAGGTAGGGGAGGGGAGGGGGACATAGCATCCCAGGCAGAGGGAACTGTACCTGCAAAGGTTCAGAGACTCAGAGAGAGTCTGAGACTGCCAGTCTGGCTGGAGAGTCGTGTGCAAGGAGGTAGAAAGCTGGGAGGTGAGGTTAGCAAGGAGGACAGAAAGACGTAAAGGGCTACTGACTCTCTGGAGCAGAGAACTGCCATGATAGAGAAATCTGGGTCCCCAGGGTTCAGGAATCTGTCAGGGGTTGCACTGCCAGGTCTTGGGAAAGGGTATAAGGGTGCCGAGATGCAGTGATAAGACAGAGGAAAGAAAGGAACCGCTAACAGTCTGTAAGATGTTCACCTGCATCTGAGAAATGGAAATGAAATCCACAACGCACACCTAGCTAGAGCCAAATAGGAGAGATTAGAATGCAGATGCGACTCCCCCCACCCCCGCCCCCACCCACTGTAATCATGACTGGACCCCAACACTGTGTCCTCTGGGAGCCTACAAACCCCTGGGAGGGAGAGGCTCATATGCTTTAAGAAGTAGGATTTGGGTGGAGAAAAGAATCCTAGACTTAGAGAACCTCTACCTCTGCCTAATCTAATCTAAACCTCTGTCTGAACCTTATCTAATCTGACAATTCAGCTATCTGGAAAGTGAAGTCCTGTGTCCAACTCTTTGCAACCCCATGGACTGTAGCCTACTAGGCTCCTCCCTCCATGGGATTCTCCAGGCAAGAGTACTGGAGTGGGTTGCCATTTCCTTCTCCAGAGGATCTTCCCGACCCAGGGATCAAACCAGGTCTTCCCGCATTCCAGGCAGACGCCTTAACCTCTGAGCCACCAGGGAAGCCCTGAACCTTATCTAATCTGGCAATTCAGCTATCTGGAGTATCCAGCTAACCAGAAAATGAAATTCTCACATATCCAGATCGTCGGTTTTTATAGTCCCAGACCTTCCCATGCGATGCCTGATGCACTGGAAAGAAGTGGGGCTTTGGGTCTGCTCAGGCTGGGGTCCTGCTTCCACCACTGGCCTGCTGTGTGACCTTGGCCAGCACCCTGACCTCTCTGGAGCCTCCATCTATGAAATGGGAACAATAATACCTGCTTGCAAAATGGTGATTTTCCTGCTCTGTCTCCCTTAGTCAAATACTTAAAAATATATATTCATTCATTTATCTGGCTGTGTCATGTCTTAGTTGCAGCACATGGGATTTTCAATCTTTGTTGTGGCAGGCGGGATCTTCAGTTGTGGCACAGGGATCTAGTTCCCTAACCAGGGATTGAACCCATGCCCCCTGCATCGAGAGCACAGAGTCTTAGCCACTGGACCACCAAGGAAATCCCTCCCTTAGCCAAATACTTAATGTTTGGAAACAGAGAGCAGGGGTCCATGTATCATGGTCAGAACCATTTTTTGAAGTCACCAGTACCCATAATTTATGCATTTATGAAATCAAACGAAAGGTTATAAGCATATTTTATAATTCTGTCATCTAGAAAGCTCTGCTGTGGTTGACCCAGTTATAAATTGGCAGCAACAAGAGAAAAAAAAAAGATATTTCACCTTTTTTTCATCCAAAGAACAATGATGGAAAAGTAAGGAAAGGACCTTAGAGCCCGTTCAGCCTTTCTCAGTTCCCTGTGTAGCGGCTGGTGCTTTCAGGCTGGAAATGGAGATCAGAGGTAACAAGGCTTCGTGGAAAACTACCCCAAGAGCACTTAGGGCAGAATGATTAGAGAACTGGAAGGGCCAGAAGCTTCACAGAGGAGGAGACTGGTCCTAGAGTGGTGACGCACTTGTCCAGCAACAGAGTCCTCTGGGCAACTCCGGACACCAGAGTGCTCTTTGCTTGCCAGAGTCTGTGCAAAGCAAAGTTGAAAAAGAGATTTTTCACGCATCTTATTTGACTTTTCCTGTGTGCGTAGGATGCGCAAGCTGATTCCAACAGAGAAAGATGACTACAGAGGCAGGCTTGGGCTTCCCAGGGGGTGCTAACAGTAAGAAGCTGCCTGTCAATGAAGGAGACACAAGAGATGCAGGTTCGATCCCTGGGTCAGGAAGATCTCCTGAGAAGGGCGTGGCAATCCACTCCAGTATTTTTCCCTGGAGAATCCCATGGACTGAGGAGCTTGGTGGGCTACAGTCCATGGGGTTGCACAGAGTCAGACACAACTGAAGTGACTTAACACGCACACACGCACAGAGGCAGACTTGCTTCCCCCATACCCACCAAACTGGTCCTAGGTGCTCACCTTCTACATGCATCACCAATTCTCCCTGTGGTTGTCCATAATGGGTATTTTTATTGTTGACATCCTGATATTAACTTGGTTATAGTCATTTACCTCTTTTTCTTATCACTGAATCAAAAAACCAATTATGGTGAATTGAATGCCCAGGCAATCGGGTTCTCAGTTTCACTGAGGTTTTACAGCACTTCAAAGACAACTTCATCTGTACTTCCTTTAACAAGACTTTCAAAGTCAGAAAAGAGCCTGAATCTGTAACAGGCAGGGGGCACTTACTGTGCCTTGGCTGAGATGCAAAGACTCTTCTTTCTCCTGTCTCAGAGTACATTTCCTTTCCAAAGGTCTTCCCGCATTCCAGGCAGACGCCTTAACCTCTGAGCCACCAGGGAAGCCCTGAACCTTATCTAATCTGGCAATTCAGCTATCTGGAGTATCCAGCTAACCAGAAAATGAAATTCTCACATATCCAGATCGTCGGTTTTTATAGTCCCAGACCTTCCCATGCGATGCCTGATGCACTGGAAAGAAGTGGGGCTTTGGGTCTGCTCAGGCTGGGGTCCTGCTTCCACCACTGGCCTGCTGTGTGACCTTGGCCAGCACCCTGACCTCTCTGGAGCCTCCATCTATGAAATGGGAACAATAATACCTGCTTGCAAAATGGTGATTTTCCTGCTCTGTCTCCCTTAGTCAAATACTTAAAAATATATATTCATTCATTTATCTGGCTGTGTCATGTCTTAGTTGCAGCACATGGGATTTTCAATCTTTGTTGTGGCAGGCGGGATCTTCAGTTGTGGCACAGGGATCTAGTTCCCTAACCAGGGATTGAACCCATGCCCCCTGCATCGAGAGCACAGAGTCTTAGCCACTGGACCACCAAGGAAATCCCTCCCTTAGCCAAATACTTAATGTTTGGAAACAGAGAGCAGGGGTCCATGTATCATGGTCAGAACCATTTTTTGAAGTCACCAGTACCCATAATTTATGCATTTATGAAATCAAACGAAAGGTTATAAGCATATTTTATAATTCTGTCATCTAGAAAGCTCTGCTGTGGTTGACCCAGTTATAAATTGGCAGCAACAAGAGAAAAAAAAAAGATATTTCACCTTTTTTTCATCCAAAGAACAATGATGGAAAAGTAAGGAAAGGACCTTAGAGCCCGTTCAGCCTTTCTCAGTTCCCTGTGTAGCGGCTGGTGCTTTCAGGCTGGAAATGGAGATCAGAGGTAACAAGGCTTCGTGGAAAACTACCCCAAGAGCACTTAGGGCAGAATGATTAGAGAACTGGAAGGGCCAGAAGCTTCACAGAGGAGGAGACTGGTCCTAGAGTGGTGACGCACTTGTCCAGCAACAGAGTCCTCTGGGCAACTCCGGACACCAGAGTGCTCTTTGCTTGCCAGAGTCTGTGCAAAGCAAAGTTGAAAAAGAGATTTTTCACGCATCTTATTTGACTTTTCCTGTGTGCGTAGGATGCGCAAGCTGATTCCAACAGAGAAAGATGACTACAGAGGCAGGCTTGGGCTTCCCAGGGGGTGCTAACAGTAAGAAGCTGCCTGTCAATGAAGGAGACACAAGAGATGCAGGTTCGATCCCTGGGTCAGGAAGATCTCCTGAGAAGGGCGTGGCAATCCACTCCAGTATTTTTCCCTGGAGAATCCCATGGACTGAGGAGCTTGGTGGGCTACAGTCCATGGGGTTGCACAGAGTCAGACACAACTGAAGTGACTTAACACGCACACACGCACAGAGGCAGACTTGCTTCCCCCACACCCACCAAACTGGTCCTAGGTGCTCACCTTCTACATGCATCACCAATTCTCCCTGTGGTTGTCCATAATGGGTATTTTTATTGTTGACATCCTGATATTAACTTGGTTATAGTCATTTACCTCTTTTTCTTATCACTGAATCAAAAAACCAATTATGGTGAATTGAATGCCCAGGCAATCGGGTTCTCAGTTTCACTGAGGTTTTACAGCACTTCAAAGACAACTTCATCTGTACTTCCTTTAACAAGACTTTCAAAGTCAGAAAAGAGCCTGAATCTGTAACAGGCAGGGGGCACTTACTGTGCCTTGGCTGAGATGCAAAGACTCTTCTTTCTCCTGTCTCAGAGTACATTTCCTTTCCATTTCCCCTGCCCATGCCTACCACCTCCTCCCACCCCAGGACCCTCAGTGTTCCAGCATCCAGCCAGAAAAACACAGAGTCAGGACACTCCCTTCTCTGAACCCTAGCCACAGGCCTTGAAGGGGCCTCACCCTCAGCCTGTGCTAAGACTTGGAGCTTGCATGGCTGGAGCCCATCCTCTAAATGTCCCCTGCAGAGTGGCCAGCCTGTAGTGGATCTTGGCCAAAGAAGGGAGGAACCACACAAAGGCCACATCCCCACCTCCCACTGCCAGTTCTCACTGCAAACTTGCATCACCGCTTCCTGCCTGTGCTCTACTGGAAGCTGTCAGCAGCTGCCCAGTGCTCCCAGGAGCAAGCCTAGAGCCTTCTGTGGCCTCAAGGCTCTTGACCCACCTGCCAGCCTTGTTTCTCTCCACACCCCCACACAGGCCTGACTGCTGGGCAGAGCCTTAGTGCTCTCACCCTGGCTTCTTGGACAAGCTCTCCTCTGCCTCTTTCACTCCAGCCTGTGAAAGTCCTCCTACCTCCTGAGCCACAACACAAAGCCCATCTTTAGAAAACTGTGTAAGCGAAAGGGTTAACTGACTCTCTGCAACCCCATGGACTGTAGCCAGCCAGGCTCCTCTGTCTAGGGAATTTGCCAGGCCAGAACACTGGAGTGGGTAGCCATTCCCTTCCCCAGGGGATCTTCCCAACCCGGGGATGGAACCTGGGTCTCCTGTAGGCAGATTCTTTGCCATCTGAGCCACCAGGGAAGCCCATCTTTATAAAAATCCTTTAGAAAAATTCTGCAGAATTCTTTGGCAGTCCAGTGGTTAGAACTCTGAGCCTTCACTGCTGAGAGCCCAGGTTTGATTCCTCATCAGGGAACTAAGATCCCACAAATTGTGCAGCGCAACCAAAAGGAAAAAGATGCACACACCCATATAGGTTAAGCAAATATGGCAAACTACTAACATTTAAAAAAGAGAAAAATTCTGCCGAGCACCCACCTCTTTCATATTTTCTCTCTCTCTCCCTCCTTCTCCTCGTCCTCCCTTCTTTCCTCCCCTCTCGCTCCCTCTCTGTCTTACACACAGCATGGATTGATCTCCCTTCTTCCTCTGAGTTCCGGTGGGACTCTGTTTGTCCTTACAGACAGCACTTATTTCAGTCTGCTTTGGAATAGAATCCCTCATGTTTATACCACCTCCCAGTAAGAAACTGTCTGCCTAGACTGCAAGCGCTACCCACCCTCATTCAACTGGATATTTATCAAAGTCCTGGCCCCAGTGTTTTACATTTAGTAGGTTCTCAAGAAATGTTGTGTCCTTGAAGACAGTAACCTGATGGACAGAGCCTTGCCTTTGGCAATGGATGGAGCTGAGTCTGCATGTCCCTCCACCTGTTAATAATGGTGTGAGGATTTCCCTGGCTGTCCAGTGGTTAAGATTCTGTGTTCCACTGCAGGGGCTACAGGTTTGATCCCTGGTCAGGTAACTAAGATCCCACATGCTGAGTGGTGCAGCCAACAATCAGTTAAAACAACAACAAAATAACTCCGTGATCTTCAACAAGCAATACACTCTCTCTGAAACTCTTAGGTTCAAAAGCTGTAAAGTGGGGGTTATACTAGTGCCTGTCCCACAGAGTGGTAAAGAAAGCTTGAGATAATGTGGGTAGAACATATACCTCTTGCCATTCATAAAGTAGGTTCCTAATAAACACAGGTCACCAACTTTACCTGATACATGCTTTTGAAGCTCTTAGTTTTGCCTTGGACCCCCTAGAATGGATATCTGGGGAGAAGGCTGCTAGAATATTCCCACTGGAAGACAAAACTGACCTCCTTACAACCTGGGCCTCCTTGCAAGGAGGTCGGAGGGGATGGCAAAGACTAAAAGGATTCTGAGGAGTGGGGGCGGGGTTGGCAAAAGCTGGCAGCCCTAGGCACCCTAGGAGATGGGCCATACCCTTCCCAACTAATCTAGTCAGACACTTTCCAGGAAATCAGCTCCTCCAATCTCTTTTAGCATCTACCAGAGAACTTCCCCAAAGCCATGGCCAGACTTTAAAGGGAACCTGAGTAATCAGATAGGAGAGGCCGCTAGGAGCACTAAGAAAGGGAATTTCCAAAGGAACTTGACCAGTGCGTGTCTGGCAGCGAGGGTAGGGGAACAGTGGCTCAGAAGGCCGTACTCTAGAGGACCAGGAGCCCCGCCTGTTGTGGAGACTCGCATACTTGCCAAGCAGCGTCCTGATCGCACTTAGGTTTCCAGCAGCAGACATCCTGGAAAAGATGAAGGGGCCAGGGTTCAGTGAGGGGCAGAGAGGGGTGCGGTGGGAACAGAGCAGGGTCCTCTATGTGGTGGCACCTGTGGTTCTCAGCACACATTATTAAGAGGGGGCTTTGATACATTTTAGTCTCCTGAGACTGGGTGGGACCATCACTTCTTCACAGGAACTGAGTTCCCTGAATAAACTGATCTGCTACTTCCTTCTGTGCACCAGCAACCTGTTCAAAATCGAGTTCCCTGTGACGGGGCAGTGTTGTGTGACTAGGGGTGGGGGTGACGCTAGATTCCAGCGTTGCCATGTAGCAACCTTTCCCTTAGGACCTTGGCACTTGAATGAACTTCTGGAAATCATGTAGGCCAATCACCCTATTACCTGTGAGGAAACTGGCACCTGGAGAGGACAAACCAGTTCACAATGTCTACGCTATCAAATCACCACCAGGGACACTTTAACTACCTTACATATTTGTTAATTACACCTTAAGAAATCTGAAAAATAAATTAAAATTAACAAAAAAAGAAGCCAAGCCAGAAAGAGAACAAGGTCTCCTCCTCCCCAGTCCAAGGTTTCTATCTTGTTTCTCTGTGATAGCCCCATAAAGACATTTGGGTGTGGTGTGATGCAGGCATCACCACATGGTTGAAAAGGATAAATCTGGATTTTTTAATATAAATCTGGATTTGACTACAACATGTGAATCTTATGTATTCTAATCTTAAATTAGAGCCCCAACCTACTCCTTGCCTGGCTTCTTAAGTTTCTTATTCTCATGGGGAACTTGTGTAAATAGTTTCTAGATTCACAGTCTGCAGGACTCTTGGGGTGGAGATGGGGAAGGCCCACGGCATGCTAGTTAGGTCTTGATCAGCCCACTCTTTTGAGTACTGGGTGGCAGGCAGGCAGGCATTCACTCCTCCCTTCCTTAGAAGATCTCCCTCCTATTTCAGTCTAGATGAGGCTTGTAGGCAAGGAGACACGCTTGGGAGGTAGTACATGGCCCCTCTTGTGGGGAAAGGAACAGACTGAGTGAAAAATGGACAGTAACTCTTGTGAATTCAAGAAAAGCACAAGTAAATGAAGCCTAAAGGGGGATGTCAAAAGGACTGATGAAACCACAAAGGGAAACACAGTCACTCATTCAAGAACTCTTTCACTGATCACTTAATTAAATCAAGTATAGCTCTATGCACTGGGCAAATCAAATCAAGAAGGATGCAGAGACCCATGCACGTGACCCAGGAGAGAGTTACTCAAACTCAAAGTCATGGACAGTTCCTCAGTTAAACGGAAAGTGAGGTTAGAGGAGGACCATGAAAGGAATGAGATCTTTAAAAGCTGGCCAGAGATTTCAAGAGATAACATCCATGCAGGTAGCATTTTAAAAAAGCTGAAAGAAAGGAGACAAAGAGAGGATGCAATTTGAGAACTACGTTGGAACTCTAAGGACTAAACTAAAGTGTCTGCACTGCATGCTGGGATAATTCATTCATGCATCAAGGACTTGCTGAACACTTCCTAGTTCTCTTACCATGCCAGGCTCTTCACTGTTCCTTGCCTCCACTGGACACATCCCCCACTCTGCCTCTAACACATCAATGTGCTCTTCTTTTGAGGGCTTCCCCCCAGTGAAGGGCATCTTTCAGCAGGTATGTAAACAAACTGAAGAACCTGTCATAGGACAAGGAACACTATCCTAGTAAGGACCAGGTCTAATTAATCTTTGTACCCCAGCGCTGGGCACATAGTAGGTACTTGGGAAATGTTTGATGAATGAATGAATATCACTGCTAGACATTGAGAAAGCCCACTTTTTTGAATCAGAAATATTAGCCTGGGGAGTTCCCTGGTAGTCCAGTGGTTAGGACTCCACTCTCACTGCAAAGGGAAAGAAGTATTAGCTTGGTTATAACTCAGTAAAAAGTGCATTTTAAAAATGTTTTTAAAATCTACTGAAAAACACAAAAAGTGGTTGAATGATGGAATTATGGGAGACTTTCTTTCTTCTATTTCCCCCATTTTGTATATGGCAGCAACATTTTTTTATAATTAAAAAAACTTTTAGCTCATCTCCACCCTGCTCCCTCCCCCTACAAATCTGTGAGAATTACAACGTATTACCTAATTTTAAAAATGTTTTTGTGCCATATAAATTATGAAGGCTCTGAAAACATGACCTGAATTTTATAATGCAACCAAATAAAATTTATCACATTATTCTGATGTGTTTGCTGATAGGCATGATAATTTATAGCCAGACATAAACAACAGCTCCCATAAAACATTTTGATTAGCATTACTTGAAAAGGCCAAACTGGGCTTTCTGTCAGAGTGCCAGGGAAGAGGAGGCAGAAACCAGGCCAGGGGGATGTGACTCTCTTGTCCTCAATGGGGACCTCCCTTTTCTGCAGAGACTGTCAGGGCCTCTGGTTGGCAGATGTGCAGGCCTCCAAGTGTTGGCAGCAGAGCATGGCAGCAACTGGGGCCGCTCAGGCTTCACAAAGGAGCTTTTCACATTGACAGGAGTGGTGCTACCACCCCAAACTCTCCTTTTCCTCTCAGGGTCAGCTTTCCAGATGTGAGAAAGCCCATAAGGATAATGCCTAAAATGTCATCAATAAAAATTTATTTGGGCAGCAGAACTAGTGCCTTTAGAGGGCTAGAGGGGGGACATGTTTATTCACATACAGATATTTATTGAGAACCTACTATGTACTAAGCATAAAGTGAAAGTGAAGTCGCTCAATCGTGTCCGACTCTTTGCGACCCCATGGACTGTAGCCTACCAGGCTCCTCCCTCCATGGGATTCTCCAGGCAAGAGTACTGGAGTGGGTTGCCATTTCCTTCTCCAGAGGATCTTCCCGACCCAGGGATCGAACTCGGGTCTCCTGCATTCCAGGCAGATGCTTTAACCTCTGAGCATAAGCAAGGTCCTATACATATATGAGGGCTTCCCTCGTAGCTCAGCTGGTAAAGAATCTACCTGCAATGCAGGAGACCCGCGGTTCAATTCCTGGGTTGGGAAGATCCCCTGAAGAAGGGATAGGCTACCCACTTCAGTAGTCATAGGCTTCCCTGGTGGTTCAGACAGTAAGGAATCTGCCTGCAATGAGGGAGACCTGGATTCAATCCCTGGGTTGGGAAGATCCCTGGAGGAGGGCATGGCAACCCATTCCAGTATTCTTGCCTGGAGAATCCCCATGGACAGAGGTGCCTGGTGGGCTACAGTCCATGGTGTCGCAACGTGGGACATGACTGATCAACTACAGCAGCAGCAGCAGCATACACGATGGGGGTAAGGAATCTGCCTGCCAATATAGGAGACACCGGGTTTGATCCCTGGGTCAGGAAGATCCCCTGGAGGAGGAAATGGCAACCTACTCTGGTATTCTCGCCTGGGAAATCCCATGGACAGAGGAGCCTGGAGGGCTGCAGTTCATGCAGTGGCAAAGGAGTCGGACATGACTTAGCCACTAAACAACAACAGCATACATGCGTGATGTCATTTCTCCCTTCCTTCATCATTTCTTTCTTCATGTTATTATCCCCATCATACAGGTAACGACACAAGCTCAGAAAAGTTAAGTAACTGGGCTTAGGTTACATAGTTAAGCTTTGGGAACTGGGGGGAGTGGGGAGAAGACCAAAGCAGGAAGAAGGGATCCAAACTCAGGCTATCCACACTTTACAATATAACAGAGACTTGGTGTTTCAAGTCTGTATGATCATCAGCAAGCACTCTGGGTCTCAATTTGCTTGCTTAAAAATAAAGGGCTTGAGAAGTATGTTTTCCAAGTGTCCTTCAAGCGCTGAGCTCTTTGTCAGTGTTCCCTCTCCAACCATTGTGAAAGCTCTGCAGGATGAACACTCCCTGGTCACCAGCACAGAGCAATACCAGGGACACGGGTCTCTGGGGATTGCCCTCTAGAGGACATTGGTGGTGTTACGGGAGCCAGAGCTCCCACTGAGAGCACAATCACATGGTCCAAGTCAACTTTAATTACTGCTTTACCTTTTAAAAAAATGGATTTAGAAAACATTCTCACAGCCCTTCCCACGCTCACCAGGGCAATGCTGCTGGAACATTTAATGATGGGGAGCAATTGTACACTGAAGACCTACTGGTTCTCTGAGTCATATTTTAAAATTAGATTCTATTGGGATGTCCAAAAAGATCATTTGGATTTTTCCATCAGATTTTATGGAAAAGCCTGAATGAACTTTTTGGTCAACCCAATATTTTACTTTCTACTCGTCAGTTTCTTTTAGGTCTTTTGAGGCCACTTACTGTTCCAGTGGTGATTTTGCAGAGCTGCCAAACTGTGATAATAAAACAATATATTTGTCTCTACCTAGTTATTTTTATTATAGTAGTCAACTTTTGGTTATGCAATATATGCATGGGGTACAACATTTAAAAGTCACTACAGAGTTTTCAGTAATTACACGACCCAAAAATTCTACTCCCTGGTATATATCCCCCAAAATTGAAAACAGACGTTCAAACAAAAACTTACACATGAATATTCATAGCAGCACTTTTCACAATAGCCAAAAATTGGAAACAACCCAAATGTCATCGACTGACACTAGATTAATGAAATGGGGTATTAATATATCCACACAATGGAATATTACTCAGTGAGAAAAAGGAACAGAGTCCTGAAATATGCTACTATTTGGATGGATGTTGAAACATTATGCTAACTGAAAGAAATCAGATACAAAAGGCCAAATGTCATTTTATTCCATTTATATGAAATATCCCGAAGAGGTAAATCTATAGAGATGCTCTTATCTGCAGGGTAGTAGTTGCCAGGGTCTAGGGGAAAGGGCGAATGGGAAGAGACTGCTAATGTGTATGGGGTCTCCTGTTGGGGTGATGGAGATGTTCTGTAGCTAGAAAGTGGTGACGGCTGCACAATGTCATCGAATCGTACACTCTAAAATATTTAAAATGCTAAATTGTAAATTATGTATTTTACCACAATACAAATAAAGAGCATTCTGTAAAAAGGAAGTTCCCCTTCCCCTTTCTCCAGGTCCCCTTCCTGAAGACAAAAACAACAGTTGGCACTCTCCCTTCTCTACTCTTCCAGAGATTATTACTGTATGTACGTCCGTATGTGTGCATCTATCCGTAGTGTTCATATTATTATATATGTGCTTATATTATATATACTGTAAATATGCATTCTTTTTCTCCCTTTTTTTAGGACACAGAGTGCCACACCATTCTGCAGCTTGCTTTTTCCACTTCAGTTATTTTGGATGGTTCTAAGTCAGTACTTGTTCTTTTTCATGGCTTTTGAGCTTTCCAAAATGGTAAGTGAAGCATACTCTATCATGACAATTTTAATTTTTATTTATTTTCTTATGAATAAGATTGAGCATCTTTTCATGTGTTAAGACCCACTTATTTTCTTAACTTTGAATTTTCTTTTCATATACTTTGCCCATTTTTATGTGAAGCTGTTCATCTTTTTCCTTTTGGTTTGTAGATGCTCTTTATAAATTAACAGTATTAGCTCTCTATGGTATGAATTATGAATCTATTACCCAATTGTCTTTTGGCCCTCCAACATTCATATAACCAGAAGAATTAATTTTCCCTGTTTGAATTACCTGGCATGGTTTCTGTTTTTCTGACTGGATCTTGACTGATATATTTGGGTGGTTTTTTCGCCTTATTAATTTCTGAGAACTCTTTGTTCATCTATCTAACATCTTTGTACAGCTAACCAATCATCTATCATTCATGTCAAAATTATTTATTAGTTTGTTTTACCTTTTAAATATGGTATTCTTGTACAGAAATTTTAAAATTTTATGCACTTAGACTTATCAGTATTTGCCTTTACAGTGTCTGGATTTCATGGCATACTTAGGCCTTCATTCAAAGATGATAAACATATTCACCTAAATTTCCTTCCTATATTATTTCATGTGTTTTTACATTGAGTTTTTTTATTCATCCAGAACTTATTTTGGACTAAGGAGTGAGGTGGCAATATAATTTAAATGGCTTTCCCAAATGGAAAATGTTTTTTACTTAACTGTCTCAATATCATTTATTGAATAGCCCTTCCTTTCTCCTTTGATTTGAAATGCCAATTTTATCAAGTATTACATTCACAATCTACTTCTGGTCTTTTAAAATTGGCTTATCTATTTCTCAGTCAGTAATACTTTACTTATTAGCCAGAAACTAGTATTTGACATTATGGTCTCATCCATGTAAATACCTGTACCTTTCAAGTAACTCTTAGAAGTTGAGACACAGTAAAAGTAGGATCTAGTCCCTTCATGTCAGAGAAGCCACATGTTGACTGATGAGGAAATACTGAAAACTGATTTTCTAAACCACGGCTTCTTGAATATTTTTTGATTGATAAAGCAAGTGCATTTAAATGCCAGATTTCAATAAAAAATTAGGGGTTTTTTTGTTTGTTTTCTTAGAGAGTTCCTAAATTTTATCTTCCAATTCTTTTACTGAGCTGTCATCTCTGTTATCATATTTTTAATTCCAAGGGCTTTTATTGTATTCCAAATGCTTCTTTTAAAAAAAAAAAAAAGTCATTTTTTTCATGGATACTTATTTTCTCTTCCTGAGGATTAACCATAAAATATATCTTTTTTCCTCCTCTTTTCTGTATGCCTCTATTTTCTTTGAGTTCATTGTTTTGTGTGTTTTAGCTGCTATCCTTTAGAGACTTTTTCCTCAGTTATATGATTTTTGGCCTTATTTAAGAGTGAAGCATGAGAAAACTGATTGGAAAATCTGTGTGTGTGAGATAATAGGGTTATTGATTAAAAGGCTTCAGGCAGGATAACCAGGCAGAGACCAACTTGTATATTTAGGTAACCTTCAGTTGTCAATCTCTCAAGCCCTTTCCCCTGGACAAGTTTCACCCGGGAAGAAACCTCCAGTCTCCAGCCTGGTGGGTCCATGTCTGGCTGCCTGCTCCTTGGGAGCCAAGCTAGGGAAGAAACTGGTGGGCAACATAGGGACGCTACAAAATGGGGAAATCTGGTGGGAAAAATTTGATGTTTGATATCCCCCAAAAAATAATAAAAAGTACTACTATGTGAAAAATCTATGTTCAAGACCAGTAAGTATGCTGGGTAAGGGCTTCTGAAAACATGAGGTGTCCCTGTACTAAGAACTGCTAATACAAGCGTGCATTTGAAGCTCAAATACAGCATGTATCCTTTACTACACTTTCTAAGTTCATTCGTCTCTGGCCACTATAACGTCACCACTTATCTGAAAGAGTACACACTACTGAGACGGTGTGTGAGTGTGTGTGTGTGTGTGTCTGTGTGTGTGTGTGTGTGTGTGTGTGTGTGTATGTGTTGGGGGGATGGCATGGTGGTGGAGTGGGGAGTTCTTTGGGAAACAATTCCATTCCAGGAATCCCAGTCTATTCCTTGCAACCTCTAGGATTTTGTGCTGTTGAGGATCGTTTCCGTGGTCTGTGTGGCCTCTATCAATCTCTCACTTGTTTCTCCTTCCCCTTTAACAGGATCAGATGTGTGGGAAGATATTGCTTTGAAATGTTTCTATTCTAGCAAGAAGGCTCATTTTTAAACACAGAATGTACTTGTATTAGACCTGTGCTCTCAAACTTCCAAAAGGAAGGTCTTTTCTAAATTTGCTGAATTCTGTGAGTTTGTGTTTATTAGCTCCCACTTTTTGCAAACTATTTTGCCATGACCTACACATGCGCCGAAGAATTGATGCTTTTGAACTGTGGTGTTGGAAAAGACTCTTGAGAGCCCCTTGGACTGCAAGGAGATCCAACCAGTCCATTCTGAAGGAGATCAGCCCTGGGTGTTCTTTGGAAAGAATGATGCTAAAGCTGAAACTCCAGTACTTTGGCCACCTCATGCGAAGAGTTGACTCATTGGAAAAAACTTTGATGCTGGGAGGGGTTGGGGGCAGGAGGAGAAGGGGACAACCGAGGATGAGATGGCTGGATGGCATCACCGACTCGACAGATATGGGTTTGAGTGAACTCCGGGAGCTGGTGATGGACAGGGAGGCCTGGCGTGCTGCGATTCATGGGGTTGCAAAGAGTCGGACAGGACTGAGCGACTGAACTGAACTGAACTGAACTGAACACATTATTTAAAAACAGGAAGTTAGCTTTTAAACATTAGGCTGAAGTCAAGTGCTTCAGAAAATAGAAAGGCTTCAGCCTGAGAATTTAACAACAAAAGTCACAACGGGGAGGTAGGTGACTCTGGCTTTGCCTCTTGTTTAGCCTTTGGGTTTGTTCACTGTTTGCCCATCTCTCACATCCCTGTTTTGCACATGGCCTCATTTAACACTCTGGTCTATACCAGTCAAATGAGCTACTCAGTCAAAATGCAAGAACTCCGTTAATACATGAACTTCCCATGTACAAAAATAGGAAAAAAGGCCTTATTCTCACTGCTATAAAATAGACCATTGTGTGAATGAACCCTAATTCATTTACTAATTCTCTTGCTGATGGATAATGTCTGGGTTGTTTCCAGTGTTGTTGTTGTTTTTATTACAACCAATGCTGTAATGAATAACCTGGCACATCTTTCCTGGTGCACATGTACAAGTTTCACAAAGGCAACAGTTCTCAAAGTGTGATCCAAGAACCCATAGGGGTCCCTGAAGCCCTTTTAGGGGTCCATGAGGTCAAGACTATTTTCATAAGAATTTTCACTTTCATTCTGTTAGGCACACTGATGAGTTTTTCAGAGGCTGTGTGATAAATACACAATTATCCAAAAGTCTATTGAAATGCTCCTACCGTTTCCAATTATATATTTGTATGAGGCAGTCTTCTGTTAAAGCCAGTCAATAAAGAGATTTGCAAAATCTAAACAATGCTACTCATCTCCTTAAATTTTAAATTATATATAGGGACTTCCCTGGCCAGTGGTTAAAACTCCATGCTTCCATCTCAGGGGGCACAGGTTCATCCTCTGGTCAGGGAATTCAGATCCTACATACCACACAACATTGCCAACCAACAAACCAAAAAACCAAATAAAGTATACATAATTCTTTTTCATAAAATATGTTAACAGGTACTGGGTTTCAATCGAAAAATGGGCAAAAGACCTAAATAGACATTTCTCCAAAGAAGAAATACAAATGACCAATAGGCACATGAAAAGATGCTCAACATTACTAATTATTAGAGAAGTGTAAATCAAAACTACAGTGAGGTACCACCTCACACTGGTCAGAATGGCCATCATTAGAAACCCTACAAATAACAAATGCTGGAGAGGTTGTGGAGTAAAGGGAACTCTCCTACACTGTTGGTGGGAATGTAATTTGGTACAGCCACTGTGGAAGACAGTATGGAGGCTCCTCAGAATGTTAAAAATAGAATTACCATACAATTCAGCAATCCCACTCCTGGGCCTATATCCAGACAAAACTCTAAGGCAGAAAGATGCATGCACCTCAATGTTCGCAGCAGCACTATTCATAATAACCAAGACATGGGGACAACCTTAATATCCATAAACAGATGAGTGGATGAAGAAGATGTGGTGCATATGTACAATGGAGTACTACTCAGCCATAAGAAAGAATGACAAGGTGCCATTTGCAGCAACACGAATGCAAATTATCATTTGTGATTATCATACTAAGTGAGGTTAGTCAGAAAGAGAAAGACAAATACCATATACTTTTCATATGTGGAACCTAAAATAGGACACAAATAAACCTAAGGATGAAACAGAAACAGACTCAGACACAGAGAACAGACCTGTGGTTGCCAAGGACGGGTAGGTTGGGGGAAGGATGGAGTCAGAGGTTGGGATTGTCAACTGTAAGCTATTAGAATGGATAAACAACAAACTCCTGCAGAGCACAGAGAGCTATATTCAAAATTCTATGATAAATCCTAATGGAAAATAATATAAAAATTATATATATATATAACTGAATTGTTTTGCTGTACAGCAGAAATTAACACATTGTAAATCAACCATATTTCAATTAAAAAAACATGTACTGAGCTTATTTTTAAATTAGTTAATATTTTTAAATGTTTCCGTTTCTAAAATAGTAAATATGATAAATGTAACCCACATAAACAAAAGTTCTTTGGTATGGGATCTCCAATACTTTTTAGGAGGATAAAAGAATCCAAAAAGCTTGAGACCCAATGCCCTAGGGTACATACCTAAGAATGGAACTGAAGAGTTGCAGGGAAGGTACATATCCAGCTTGAAATGATAAACCTCATAATCTCCAAACATTACATTTTGCTTGATATTATATATATAGAACCTTACCCCCAAAAAATCTAGAAAATTAAAGTATACATAGCTCGGAAATGCATGCTTATTTGCTAAAACTGAAAACAAAAAAGAGAGGCCAATGTTAGGCTCAAAATGCTAGACTACATTTTGTGAGAAGGCAAGTGGATAGCTAGGAGGAAGCTGATTGGATTTGTTCTTTTTAAAAATTCATTTTCATTATAGTTTATTACAAAATATTATATATAGTTCCTTGTGCTATACAGTAGTACTTTGTTGTTTATCTATTTTATATATAGTATTTTGTATCTGCTAATCCCAAACTCCTAATTTATCTCTGCCCCCACCCCCCTACGGATTAGTTCTAAGGCTCAATGTTTATTATTGTGGTTTATAATTTACAGATATTCTTCATTTGTCTTTTATATATATTAAGTATTTATATAATTTCTTTATTTACTAAAAATAAAAATAAGAAACAGTTTCTGCCTTCAAGGGGCTTCTACTCTGCTCCTTAGGTCAAACTTCTCGCCCCTGTGGGGTTTCAACCAACCGAGAAGCTGATCCAGGGCTAAAAGCACCAGCTCTATTGTTGGTAAAGCTAGATCTGAGAAAGTGGAGCCTGAATGGTTTCTCCTCCTTTCTCACTTGATCCAGGTGGTCACATGCAAACTGGAGGTAACTTGCTGAGCGCTTCCGGAGTGGCAGGGCCTCCTTGGTGGAGGACGAGGCAGGAGAGAAACCTCTGAAGTTAAAAGGAGAAGGGGGGCCCCCTTCCTGGAGAGCAGAGCGGAGACCCCTGGACAAGGCACACCCAAACCACCAGGATGCTGAGCAGGAGGTGACAGACGCTGGAGAGGGCCAAGAGCAGGTGAGCAGTGCAAGACAGAGGTTTTTGTTTGTTTTTTGCAGCTAACAGTGTGATGGAAAGCTTCCCAGAGGAGGCCACAAACATTTTGCCTCCACAAGAAATGGAGTGGGGTCTGGGCCAGCAGTGGGAAAATGGTGAGTACTAACGCAGAGGCTGAAGTGGCAAGACTGGTCAGCAGGCTGAGGGCTGAGCTGGGGCTTCTGTGATCCTCACAGGACACAACTGGCTTCACTGGACACTAAGGATATTTCACCTGAAGGTGAGTTTAACAGGGTGGGGTCACAAAGCTGGGCGAGTAGGCAGGGTTGGGAAAGAGGGGTGTGTGTGTGGGACCCCTCCCACTCTGTCCTCCCCCCCCAGGTGTAGGAGAATCCTTCTAGCTGCTGCTTCCTGGGCAGGCACAGGGAGACCCAGGGAGGAGGCACAGGGGTCGTGCCCTAAAGCAGAGTCCCCACTTCACCACCCAAAGGGACAGGTGACCTGGTAGCCTGCCGCTTCTTGATTTGGGGCAAGGAGCAAGAGCAGCCACACTCAAGGGAAATCTGCCTCCCGTGTGTCAGGGTCTCGTTTCTGTGCATCATTTTCTTTGTGTTTCATCCTCATGACAACTCTGTGAGGTGGACGCTAATATCTCCTGTTCACAGACAAGGAGCCTGAGGGGCAGGGCAGGTAAGGAGTTACCCAAAGTCATGCAGGTGGTAGGGGATGGCTCCCAAGATGCTAGAACCCAGATCTGTATGTCTCTTAAGGTGGTATCCCTTCTATTGTATTGCTTTACCCTTCTGGCCTCAGTTTCCCCTTCTATAAAATGGGAATAATGTCTGTGTCTCAGATTCATCATGAAGACTAATTGCATAACCTAGCACAGTGTCCTCCTTCGCTTCCCTTCCAGCCCCAGGTGCAGCGTCAGGTCACACCCTGAGGTTGCCTGTCTACACCTCTCTGGATCTGGCTATGCTCAGTTACTATCAGGACAGGGATCTGTCCAGAGAGGGCTGGAACATGAGTTCCACGGCTCATTTGATATCATTCACGATCTCATGTTTCTGAAGGTGGTTCCTGATTTAGTCGCTAAGTTGTGTCTGATTCTTTGTGACCCCATGACTGTAGCCCACCAGGCTTCTCTGTCTATGGGATTTTCCAGGCAAGAATACTGGAGCGGATTGCCATTTCCTTCTCCAGGGGATCTTTCTGACCCAGGGATCGAACCCCGGGTCTCCTGCATTGCATTGCAGGTGAATTCTGTACTGACTGAGAGCCTCCAGGGATGTTTCTAATAGAGTGTTTGCTTCACTGACTTTAGGGGAGCCCACCTTCCTCTTTCCCTCAGTCCCCTCCATTCACACTCACACCCAGGCCCAACTCATATCCAGCTGTCATCAGAGACTCTCACTTTTGACTTGATTCAAAGCCAGTTACTCACCACAGGCAGCAACTATGAGAAACCACAGTGGACTCACAGAGCAAAGAGAATCCCCGCCCCACAAACCATGGAAGGGGCCCCAGCCCTGAGCTTGCCTCCTCTTAGACACGCTTCATCAGGGTTGCATTTAAAGGGCCAGTGGCCCTTATTTGAAAGGCTGGTTAGTCATCAGCCAATTCCATTTGCTTTGATTCTATTTAATTAGATTTAATTCCTTTCAACAGTTAAGTGCTAGATGCTGGGCAAGGCTAGTGTGTTTAGCTCGCTGAAACTTGGCTCCTCAGAAAACAACTTCGTTAGGGAATTAATTTCAGAAATGGAGTTTGACGCACAGATATTTTAACTGTTTGATTCACAGATGTTTTTAAGACAAAAGATGGAATGAGAGGGAATTGGAGGCTCTGTGAGTCTTATTATTATTGAGGGGTCTGGTTCTCTCGCCCGTCACACTGAAGTCCCCTGAAATCGAGTTCCTCTGTTGAGTTTACGGCTAACTTCTCAATTCAGAAGCTTAGTACCTGTCTTGTCCCACATCTGTTCCCCTTGGGGTTGAGCAGTATCAATGAAAAGAGGGGACTGAAACTGAGTAGAACCCTGTGGGACACTCCCGGGGACAACAGCCTGTTCGCTCTCCCCTTTATTGTTCGTAGAAAAGGCTTTGTCTCCTAGGCCTTCCCTGAGGTCCAAAGAGCAGACTCAGGCAGTTACTAAGTACGAAAGAGAGGGAAAGCAGAAACAAAGGATAGCAGTTAAACAAGGAAAGGAAAGATAATAGTTCAGCAATAAAACTATTATACCTGGTCCCAGGCCTAGTCCCAGTTCCTCCACAAGGGATACACAGAGGAAGCTGATATGCATCTTTGAGTTGTTCTGCAGGAACTAAGACTCCTCCCTCGCTCCCCACCAAGTCACCAACCCACGTGGATGTTGACTGCTACCCACTGAACACAATCACATAGACCCCAGACTGGTTGGAACCAGAAGGCTGATGATGGAAATTCCTGAAACATTGCCCTGCTACTTTATCACCAACCAATCAGAAAAAAGTCACACACCCTGCATCCCTCACCCTAAATTTTGCCTTTGAAAACCCTTCCCTGAAATCTATGGGGGAGTTAGGTCTTTTGAGCATGAGCGGCTCACACTCCTTTGCTTGGACCTAACTAACTTCAGTTCTGGAATAAGACCACTGAGCCTCACCAGGAGAGGCAGAATTCACGCATATCTAACTCCAAATAGGCTGTGCTGCTGTAGAACCCAACTTGGGTCTGCTCATCCCTCATGCAGCTAATCCAATTTACCGAGACTAGGTTGTAGTGAAGGAAAGTACATTGTTAATTCCAGGCACCAAGTGAAGAGAACAGGCATCGCATGCTCAAAAGACCTAAACTCCGCCATAGCTTTCAGGTAAAGGTTCCCTGCCCCGAGTTTTTGGTGAAGTATTTGAATATCTTTATTGCTTTGGCAGGCAAAGGAGGACAAAGCAGGCTCCTGCTTCTCAAAAACTGTGTCCCCTTAGGGAAGGCTTTTTAAATGCAGTGTTTGGGGTGATGGCCGTAGGGTGCATGATTTTCTTCTGATTGGTTGGTGGTGAGGAGGTAACAGGGCGATATTTCAGGAGTCTCAATCATCAGCCTTGTGGTTCCAACCTGTCTGGGATCTAAGTGCTTTTCCTCAGTGTGTAGTCGCTACCTTCCACCTGGGTTGGGGGGTGAATGTCTTAGTTCCTACAGAACAAATCAAAGATGTGTTTCAGATGATGTATACCCCTTGAGGAGGAATCAGGACTCTGTTCTATTACTGAGCTATTATCATTACTTTGCTTCTTCAACAGCTTTTTTGGTTTGTTTCTGCATTCCCTCTCTTTCCTACTTAGGAAATGCATGAGTTTGCTCTTTGATGCTCAGGGAACGCTAGGAGACTAAAGCCTTTTCCTACAAGCAAGAAACAGGGCACACGGAGGGGCTTTTGTTCCCAGGAGGGCCCCACAGGGTCCTGCCCAGTTTCGGCGTCACAGAGAGTTGCTCCTACAAAGTAGTTTGGAAACGTGTGTTTGTGCCATGATGGAGCTGGAAAAGGAAAACCAAGGGAAAAAATATAAAGCAAGGGGGAAAAGCAAACAGTTAAAGCTGTTCCAACCAGCATTCTCCCAATTGGATATGTCCGATTCTGACATTCTGGCTCATACATGGAAAATACATACTCATCTATTTTGACTGAGCCTCAAGACAGTATGGGAAGAGTAAAAGATACCAAGTTTAGCTGGTAAAAATAAAATGCCTTCAGCCAGTACTTTGCAGGAGAAACTATACCTGGCAGCCAGACCTTAGGAAGGGAAACAAAACAAGATGAAGGAAAAATCCCAGCAGAACTGAAGAATGTTTACATTCTTGTGACCACAAATGTGAAGTGAGCTCAGAAGCCAGTGGGAGTTGAAAATAGAGTTAAGGTCGAGGCAGCAGCTGCTACATGCAGAGCCCCCTCCTGGTTGCCCTGGCAATGGAACATCACCTTACAGGAATGAAATAATATTGAGAAGAAAACCCACAAGCACAGGAGTGTTCCGTGTCTACGGACTTGCTGTTTCTCTCTCTGACTTTGGCTTAGGGAAGGCGGGAAACAGGGAAGGTAGCTGTGTACGGCTTTTACTTATTGGCACCACTGCCTGGGAGGAAACTTCGGGAACCCAGGACTGGCACGGATCCAGAGGGCAACCTCCTGGAGGGTGCCTGAGGGGCTGGGATCAGAGACCTACACCAGCCTGATCATTCAGGAGGGGTTAGAGACAGAAGGGCCTGAGTCTACTTATTAGCTGGCTCATAACTCTTGAGCTTGTCATGGAGATGTCATGGAGAAGACAAAACTAACGAAGGACATCCACGTCCCCAGGGTGAAGGGAAAGCAGATGCATACACACAATTAGCTGTAACACAAGCCAGGTCGAGGAGTGTGAGCCAAGCACTACAGAAATCCTTTACCTCTTCGGTATTCTCTTCCTTACAGGCCATGTTTTTATAGAAAAAAAAAAAACAACTGAGCAAATAATAAGCAAAAGCAAAATTTAAGGCCACTCTGCATTATACCACCTAGAGAGGACTGTCATTAACCTTTTGGAGTATATCTTTTCAGACCTTTTTCTTATACAAATATATGCCTGGGTTCAAAACATATATATGGTCTATTTATATATTTTTTTCTGAAACAGAATTATACACTATATATAGGATTTTACCTTTTGGCATCTCTCAACACACCATGAATATCTTTTCAATTAACATGTATACATTGGCATCTATCTGCGTTGCATCCACTATTTGACTATAAAATAATTTAGTTAATAATAATAAGGTAAATAAATAGGGGGGTTCCTGTCCTTCCCTTTGAGTCAAGTGAGGGGGGGCTCCAGGGCAACACTCATAGAACCTGATACATATTTCTTACAGTTTTTAGAGCTGGCATTGGTGTCAAATCTTGCCTAAAAAGTCTAAAGGGCAAATACAAGGTGGTTGGCAGTTGATGGACAAGATAAAGGAGAGGGGCTGTGCTCAGATTGGCCTTTAGTCCCAGGGTTGCCAAGTGAGGATGCAAGAGCATTTCCCATGGACCAACCACACACACTGGAGAGAAACAAGTTGCTTGGTGATTGCATCAACATAAAGGTTACAGTGGATAAAGGAGTTCAGACTTTATTTCGATGCTAATGAGGACCCATTGGGAGGTTGAGATGGGAAACCTGGCTGTAAGAGATGAATCTACTAATTACGTGTAAGACTACAGGAGGCAGGGGAGACGAGAAGACAGGGAGTCAGTTCAGAGGCTGTTAACCAAAGTCTGAGAACAAGGTTCCCTCCTTCCAGGGGAGTTAGAGGATTGGCTTCAAGTCTGGTCTCTACCAGATTGGATGAACTTGGATCACTCACTTCACTTTCCTGAGCCTTGATATCACTTCTATAACAAGGGCATAAAAACAACTCCAAAGGACTTCCCTGGTTGTCCAATGATAAGAAGCCACCTGCCAATACAGGGGACGTGGGTTCGATCCCTGGTCTAGGAAGATTCTGTGTACCATGGGGCAGCTAAGCCCGTGCACCACAGCTACTGAGCCTGCATGCCCTAAAGCCTGTGCTCCGAAACAAGAGAAGCCACCACAGTGAGAAGTCCACACACCACAACCAGAGAGTAGCCCCTGCTTGCCGCAACTAGAGAAAGCCCAAATGCAGCAACAAAGACCCACTGCAGCCAATTAGAAAAGAAAACAACCCCAAGGAGTGATGAAAATTCTTTGTGCTTTGGAACCTGTTAAAGGTGATGGTTGCACAACCTAGGGAATGTGCTAAATGCCACTGAAGTACACACAGTTATAACACTTAATCCCATGTTATGTGAATTTCACCTCAATTAAAAGACAAAAAAGGAAATAACCCAAGAGTCCGGTGGGTTTGTGTTCATAATCACCCTTATGTGGGCCAACACGAAACTAGCTTTCTTCCCATACGTGCATTAGCCCTTCTGGGCCCGGGATCTCTCCATTGCCTCAGAGCCAGCAGCTTATCTGGGTCCCCTTAACGTTGTCCAGGCTTGCAGTTCAACCTGGTTATTAAAATCTCAGTCACTGTGCAGTTATAATTTCAGTATCATTCCTCCCCCACACAAAGTACGCCTGCACTCCGCTGGGTGAGGGTGAGGAAAGCAGGCTGGGAGGTTGATCACAGTTGGAGGTTGCATAACTGGTTTGCAGTAACTTTGCTGGGGCTTCCCTCGCCTGAGTCATCACCATCTGGCTCCTGGCCGTGGCCTCATCTGGGTGTGGCTGAGAGCAGGAGGCCCAGACTCTTCACCTGCTTCAGTCAGGACTGTACCAAAAGAGGCAGTCTCCCCAAGGGTGCTGAACTAAGCTTTCCTCCAGCAGCGTTCAGACACGGAGGACCCCAGAGAGGGGCTGTTGGGGGTGGTGGACTGGTTGTCCCTCATTCCAAAGCTCCTCTCAGTGCTGGCTCGGCTGGATGACCATCTGGCAGCCTGAGGCTCTCCCCTCCACCGCCACCACCACCCAGCTGACGTCTAACATCCTTCTGAGAGTCCTTCCCTATGTCTTCCTAGCTCCTGTTCGTCCCAGCTACCTAGGGTGAAGTCACCCTGCTGAGTTCCAGTCCAGAACTTGCTTTTTCACTCGCCACTTGTTAAGAGACACATTTAAAAGTCCCCTCTGGCTTCATGCTCGATTTTTCATTGACTCACAGCTAACATTTTCTTTCGGTGACTTAACAAGGACAGATGACAGGCATGGTTGATGGCTCCTCCCTCATTTGTCCCTGGTCTGCCACAGTCATTACATGGTGGACTCTAGGAAGATAGCCGCCAAAGAAAAATAGGTGGCAGAGAGGGAAAAAAGGAAATCAATCTTAACTTTTGTCCTCAAGACAGCCTGAGTCAGCTGAGAGCACACCCACCAGACCCTGAGATGCCAGCACTTTAGACCTTCTGGCTCTTCTGAAGGGAACTGTCATGGGAAGATGCATATCAAAGAGCAGGGGCTTTTCAGATTGGAATGAAAGAGGCTGAGAGGCCCACCCCACGCCCTGCTCCTGGCAGCTAAGGCTAAAAGTGCTCACGACACCGAAATCAAGGTACAAGATAGGCAGTGCAGTAACTTCCTCTTCCTCTTTTCTGCATAAAGAACTCCCATCTGTTCCCCCAAGTCCAGCTAGCCACTACACTTCTGGGGAGCCTCACCCACCCACCGAGGGGCAGGCAGGACTCCCTCCTCTGTGCACCCCATGGGGCACCAAGGATCCATCAAGCACTGGGTGTGGCAGGGCAGGACCATTAAGAGAGGGCCCCTCCCCACTCCCCTGCGGCTGTGCCCCTTGAGGATCCCTGGACGTCAAATGCACATGTTCTAAGCCACCCTATTAAAAATCATATAGGCACATCCCTGGTGGCCCAGTGGCTAAAACTCTACTCTCCCAATGCAGGGGGCCGAGGTTTGATCTCTGATCAGGGAACTAGATCCCACATGCCTCAACTAAAAGACTGTGTGCCCTAACTAAGAGCCAGTGCAGCCAGATTAATTATTCAAAAAACCATATTTATCTGGCTGGATTTTGTTAGTCGCTTGCACTTATCCCTGAACTGTTTGCTCTTTGATGACAATAAATTTTTTTTTAAAGCGTAGCCTCAGTAGCTGGGCACAACAGTAGGCACTTGACAGATGCGACAGGCCGAAGCTGCCTTTCCCCAAGCCCATAACCTGTCCAGGAAGGCTGGCACTTGGCTCTTCAAAGCAGCACACCAATTAGCTGGGCCTAAGCTGAGGGCCCGGCTGGTGGCGGCTTTCTCCTCAGAAACCCCTGTGCTGTTTGCCTTCACCCGCTCCCAGCAGCTCTTCCTGCCAACCCTTCCAGAGTCCTGACACCTTTCCCCTGCTCACTCAGCACTTGACAACGGCCTTGCTCCCAGCTCCTCGCACCACTGCCTGGCAGCTCCTCAGCACTGACCACTGCACAACTGACCCAGGGTTTGTCTTAGAGGGTCAGCCTTTGGGCCTCGTGTGTGGGCCGAGCTCAGTAAATTCATCTCTGAGTTAGAGAGAACATCAGTGATGTGAACTGATGGGCCAGCGGTGGTGGAGACAGCAGGGACAGACCTGGGGTCACACTGTGGCTCAGCTCCTAGCTGTCTGATCACAACTTCCTAGAATCTCTGTTTTCTCCACTGTTCATGGAGATTATAAAACACACACACACACAGGCCCGAATTCATAGGGTTACTGTGAAGGGTAAGCACTGTGACACATACTACTAAGCTCCTGGCTGTGTGCTGACACATGGCAGACTCTCAAAAAGTGCTCACTTCCTTTCTTTCCTCCTTCCAGCTAAGTCTCTTCCAAGTCCAAAAGGCTACGAGCCTTCGAAACACACACTCCCATGTTAAACTATGACTTGGGAAGGTTATCCAACTGCTAGAAAGTGGATCTTCCCAGAGGAACAAGGATCTCAGGCGACAGAGACAACCTCTGTGTCCCCACAGATCAGGAGAGGGTGCTGAAGGTGGGTGCTGACACCTCACACCTGAGCACAGAGATGAAGGCAGGGTCAGTCCACAGAGAATCATCACGTAAGTGAAAGCTGGGGAGACCTGGGCATGACCGTGGGGTCAGAGAGAAAGAAGGGCTGTGACCGAGACTGGATGAGACTCCACACCACTGAGAGCAAAGGGCTCAGCCGGGGACCCTCTGTGCCCCTACAGCCTCACACAGACTCCCAAGAAGACAAAGGGAAGAAGGGCGGAGGCACCCGATTCAGTTTCCTTTTCAGACCCAGGAAATGGGGAGATCTGAGAGATTCCCAACTGAACTGAATGTCAGGGTCAGGGTTGGGTGAGCCAGAGTCAACTCACTATTCTCCTACAGGGCAGTGGTTCTGAGAGTGGTCCCTGGACCAGGGTGGCCTCAGCATCACCTGGGTTTGCCAGAAATGCTGATCAGCAGCATCTGCCTCACACACTTCAATATATTTGCTGTTGTCTAATTGCTAAGTCATCTCCAACTCTGCAACCTCATGGACTGTAGCCCACCAGACTCCTCTGTCCATGGGATTTCCCAGGCAAGAACACTGGAGTGGATAGCCATTTCCTTCTCCAGGGGATCTTCCCAGCTCAGGGATCAAACCCACATCTGCATTGGCAGGTGAGGGCTTTACCACTGATGCTTGGTCTTTACCATCTTTATCATTGGGAAGCCCACATCAATATACAGACCCAGCCGTCTGTATTCTAATAAACCCTCTGGGTAATCCTGATTATTGCTCAAGTTTTGAGAACCATCGCCTTGGGGAAAGCTTTTATTCACTTACCTGAAATTTCCTTCCCATTTTAAGTGGTAGGAGGTGGCATGACACTGGAATGGTCATAACCTTTCGAGACCAGAAGACCTGAGTTCAGACACAGACTCTGCTTCTAAGTGGCTGTGTGGCCTTGGGCAAACACATCCACCTCTGAACCCTGATTTCCTCAAGCATAAAATATCTGCCTTGCAGGATTAACTGGTTAAGGTTGGAGAGAATGTGCAGAAAGCACTTAGCTGAGTGCCTGACACATAGTAACTGCTCATCTTCATCATCACTATCATAAACACCCTGACTGTGAAGGGGCCCCTGCATGAGTAAAAAGTGGAGATGCATTAAGGATAATCACCAGGCCACGTGGGGACCATCTGGCTCCATGAGTGTTTAATAAGCTGCTCAGAATGCCCCTTGATGCCACTTGTCACCTGGCTGCACCCTCATTAAGCCAGGAATGACTTTAAAAAGATAACAATTCCTTTCACATTTGATGACAAACAAGTATCTAATTTGGATATAGCAAACCTAAACGCCAAGGAGAAAAACCACTCTTACTACAATACAACCCAGCCATGTTCCTGCCCCACCCACTTCCCCTTTCCTCTCAGATAAGTCTCTTAAGCACACAGTAGCACCAGGCAAATATTTGTCAAATAGTGAATGAATGGACTGGCTCCATTTGATTTGAAAATGCCCTACTGTTTTGCAATAAAAGGAACCATTTGTGGCGGGGCCTTTCGCCTCCTGGGGTGGAGCCAGGGCAGCACTGGCCACAGCAGCCACGTGGATAGCACAGTGCACTCCTGGGAAGACAGACACGGAGAGGACAGGAAGAGACCGCTCTGGCCAGGACCAGGAATGGAGGTGGCGTCTTTTAATTTAGCGAAGGCCTTCCACCGTGACACGGCTCGTGGTCCTCCACCTCTAGCTCTACGTGTGTCTGGTCCACCCACTAAGCCTGTTGGGGCTTTTGCCCATGCTGGAAGGTCCTGTGGCCTCTGCAAGGCAGAGGGAACTGGAATCAGAGCACCAAGAGTGGTGAGCCCATCGGCTTCCCCATGGGTTGGAGGTGGGGGAATGTATACCTCATCCTTCTTGTTCTGGCCAAAATGCTATCCACTGGGCCCTTGGCATCTTGTTTCACTCCCCAAACATCGTACAATTTTCGTCTGGGGCCTGGCTCCCATCCCCCTCTGCTCCATGTATCCTCCCCAACTGTGTCCAACATGGATTTTCTCATCACTCCCTGCTCACAGAATAAAGTCCCAGTGTCTTAGCAGGGTATTCATACTTTGCAATTTGTCCCCAACCTGAATGTCCAGCTTTACTGCTCACAGCCAGGCCTCGTCCACGTCTAATTCCTGCCTGTCAGCGCCCTGCTCTTTCATACCACTGGCTCCTGACTAGAAGGTCTTTCCTCCTGTGGTCCACCTGGAGGACGCAGATACCTCTTTTTGAAACCTGCTCAAATATAGCTTTCTGTGAAATGGTCCTGCCAGCACTCAAGCATCTTTCTGAATACTTTCCCAAGTTTTCACTCAGCCTAGAAGTCTCCTTTTCCAACCACAAATTCCTAATATTCTTTAGGACGTGGCTCTAGTACTGCTTTAAAATTTTTGTAATTTTTTTTTACATAGTTTCAAACTTAAAGCAAAGTTGCAAGCATAGGACAAAGAATTCTAGCACATTTTTCACCCGGGTTCCCGGGTGAAGGAAAATATTAACATTTTCCTACATTTGCTTTATTGAACCTTCTTCTAGATCTCTTCCTCGCTATGTGTTTGTATAATTTTATTTTTTTTTCTGAATAGCTTATGAGTTATTTGCAGATATTATACTCCTCTATTCCTTCAATGTGTATGTTTTCTAAAACCAAGGACACTCTCTTACATAATTAGAGACTAATTATCAAAGTTAGGAAATTAATTTTGATACCAATTATCTAATATACAGACTTTATTCAGATTTTATAAATTATCCTTTATAATTATCCTATAAAACCCTTTTTACAGCAAAGAAAATTCCCAGATCATCATTGCATTTAGTTGCTATGTCCTTTTAGTATTCTTTAATATATAACACTTCTCTGGTCCTTTTTTTTTGTCTTTCCTAACAATGGGCATTTTTGAAGTATCTAGGCCAGGTATTTTGTAAAATATTTTGTAAAATGTACCTCATTTCAGGTTTGCCTGATGTTTCCTCATGATGATTTATGCTGTACAGTCTTGGCTGGGATACCCCAAAGGCGATGCTGGGTTCATCTCAGGGTATCATATTGGGAGGTATATGATGTCACTCTGTCCCATTCCTGGGGATGGTAAGGGACTCTCAGCCGAAGGAAATGGCAACCCACTCCAGTGTTCTTGCTTGGAGACTCCCAGGGACGGGGGAGCCTGGTGGGCTGCCGTCCACGGGGTCGCACAGAGTCGGACACGACTGAGGCAACTTAGCAGCAACAGCAGCAGTGCTCATTTTACAGGTGTGCTCAGTGAAGATGAATAATTTGCCTAAGGATACTGGACTGGTAAGTAGCAAATCCAGATTCAAATCCAGGCCTGTCACTTTTCATAACACTGAGGCACTGGAGACAATGGACAGTCAACAACGATGACTGGACGTTTAAAACAAACAAATCTAACACCAGGACCACTGAAAAACTGAACACCCTCCTACCTCAATGAGGATGTTTTTTATTCACTTATCCCTTCAACAAATATTTCTGGTGAGTCTGCTGTGTACCAGGCAGTGTTACAGATCACAGAGATACAGTAGTGAACAAATAGCACACGTTCTAGTGGGACTCTGCAGATACCAGCAAATCCAGCTAAAGTGCTTAAAGAGTAACACGAAGGCTAATAATAGAGCTGATCCAGGGCTGATTAATTTAGCAGCTCAAAGACGTCCTGGCTAAGATTTGTGTTCTCTGAAATTCTCTTAGCTTTCCCTTTGGGGAAGCAAGATGTTTGCCTTATGTTTGAGCAAGATATCCTCAAAGGAAATAAAGGGGATATTCCTGTCATGGTCTCTTTTTAGATGGGAAAAGAAAGTCTTGCTAGAATTTTCCTAGCCAACTTTCCTTCCACCTCCCTAGCCAGACTATGTCACTAGCCTACACCAGTTCACCATATGGCCAGAGTAATGAGCTACCACACTGGGCTCAGGAATTCTAGATTGCACCCCTACCCACCCACATCACCTCCAAGCTCCGCCTTCNATTTTCCTAGCCAACTTTCCTTCCACCTCCCTAGCCAGACTATGTCACTAGCCTACACCAGTTCACCATATGGCCAGAGTAATGAGCTACCACGCTGGGCTCAGGAATTCTAGATTGCACCCCTACCCACCCACACCACCTCCAGGCTCAGCCTTCCCCAAACCACTTTGTTATCAGAAGAGTAAGAAGAGAGTGAACAAAAATTACAGTTTTCTTTAAAGAAACAAAGAGGACTTTGCTTTAAAGAAGCAAAGAGGACTGGACTTCCCTGATGGTCCAGTGGTTAAGAGTTTTCTTTCCAAGGCAGGGGGTGTGGGTTTGATCCCTAGTCGGGGAGCTAAGACCCCACATGCCTTGGGTCCAAAAAGACAAAACATGAAATATGAAACAGAAGCAATATTGTATTGATACATTTGATAAAGACTTTTAAAATGGTCCACATAAAGAAAGTCTTAAAAAAAAAAAAAAAAGCAGCAGCAAAGAGAGGGAAAGGATGTTGAGTGAGCACCTGATAATATTTTCAAATCTCCTATTCCCTAATTTACTGAATATTTATAGACTCTTGGTTATGCAAATATGTTTGTGTCATTGCTATTCCCATAGAATCCTCCCTCGTGATCCAGAGGTTATTGGCTTCAAGATCCCCATGGATATCAAAATCTGAGGATGCTCAAGTCTCTTAAATAAAATCAATTCAGAACCCACAGATAGGGAGGGTCTACTGCATTCATTATATGAAGTTCTACTCCGTTTTTCTTACTAAATCATATAATGTCTCTTTCTTTATCCCTGTATCCCTTGTCTCATTCCAAAATAAGGCAACTTGTTTTGTAAAAGTATAGAATCTTAGCCAGGGGAGTTTTAAACATATTTATTAATGATAACTGGTTCTAGGATGTGTACTGACCACGGCCCAGGGTGGGATCCTGGAGAGTCCTGTTGGACCAGGCACTCACATTTAGTTGCTGGATAGGAGATCCAGGAAGATCCTAATGGAGGGGTCAGGCAGGATCCAGGGGGACACTTAGCCCCTATTATTTCCAATGATATGGAATTACTTACTTCAGTATTTCTTAAAGCTTATTTTTATTGAGGTCTAATTGATCCATTAATATTAGTTTCAGGTATACAATATAATGATTCAATATTTGCATACACTGTGAAATGATCACCATAATAAGTCTAGTTAACATAGGTTTCCTTAGTTACTAGCATTTTTTTTTTTCTTATGATGAGAGGTTTTAAGATTTACTCTCTTGGCAACTTTCAAGAATGCAATATAGTATTATCAACTGCAGTCACCATGCTGAATATCACATCCTGGTGACTTATTTTACAGCTGAAAGCTTGTACCTTTTGGCCCCCTTCACTCATTTTGCTTATTCCCCACCACCACCCTGCCCCAATTCCCACCGCTGGTAACTACCAACTTCTTCTCTGTGTCTATGAGCTTGGGTGTTTTACTGTTTTTTAGATTCTACATACGAGATTGTGTGGTATTTGTCTCTCTCCCTCTCTGATTTCACATAATGTCCTCAAGGTTCATCTGTGTTGTCTAAATGCCAAGATTTTGTTATTTGTTACGACTAACATTCTGTTATATATTTGAGATACACACACACACACACACACATATATATATGTATATACATCTTATATCTTCTTTATTCATTTACCCATCAATGGATATTTGTCTTATTTCCATGTCCTGACTACCATAAGTAATGCAATAAACATGGGGTGCAGATATCAAGTTAGTATTTTCATTTTCTTTGGATATATACCCAGAAGTGAAATTGTTGGATCATATGGAAGTTCTATTTTTAATTTTTTGAGGAACCACCATACTCTTTTCCATAGAGGCTACACCAATTTAATTTCCACCAACAGTGCACAGGGGCTCCCTTTTCTCCACATCCTTGCCAAGACTCATTTCTTGTCTTTCCAATAACAGCCATTCTAGTAGGTATGACGTGATCTCGTTGTGATTTTGATTTGCATTTCCCTGATGATGTGGAACGTGGAACATCCTTTTATTGGCCATCCATATGTCTTCTTTGGAAAAATGTCTTTTCAGATAGGCCCATTTTTAAATCAGATGGTTTGCCTTTTCGCCATTAAGCTGTATGAGTTCTTTAAATATTTTGGATACTAACCCTCTATCAGATATGCGATTTGCAAATGTTTTCTGCTATTCAGTTGGTTTCACTTTGTTGATGGTTTCCTTTGCTGCACAGAAGCATTTTAGTTTTATACAGTCCCACTTATTTATTTTTGCTTTTATTGCTTTTGCTATTTCAGTATTTTAACAACTAGCATGATGGTGCCCTCATGATGAACTGGACATCAGCTCCAATCTTCACAATGACCATTCCCAGTGTCAGTGTTGTGATTATAGCACGACCCTCCCAGTCGGCCCATGGTCAGGCATTTGGGCTGCTTCCAGTTTTAACTACAATATGAAGCTCAGTTCTAAACATCTGCATATGCACCTTTATATTTTATATTTCACAATACATAAAATATATGTATTTATAAATATATATCTCATATTTTTGTTTCCTTGGAAACATTTCTCAAACTGGTGTTTCAAGGTCAAATGGTATGATCAATTTGGTCATTTGACTTAGTGATTTAAAAAGCACTTAAGCTGGCAGAAATTACATTGTAGATTTGTTCACAAAACTTCAAAAAATGAAAGCCTATTTGTTGGTTACTCCTTACAACTATAACTGGTGGAAATTAAGAATCAATAGACATCATCATCCCCTTGGATCACTGTCTTGTCATGGCGAAGGAGGCTTGTGTAACTCAGTGAAGTGATGAGCCACACATAGGGCCATCCAAGATGGGCGGGGCATAGCGGGGAGTTCTGACAAAACATGATCTGCTGGAGGAGGGAATGCCAAACCACCTCAGTATACTTTACACGAGAACCTCATGAATTGTATAAAAGGACAAAAAGATATGACATCGAAAGATGAGTCTCTCAGGCTAGAAGGTGTCTAGTATGCTACTGGGGAAGAGTGGAGGAGAACTAATAATAGAGCCAGAAAGAATGAAGTGGCTGGGCCAAAGCAGAAACAATGCTCAGCTGTGGACATGTCTGGTGATGAAAATTCCATGTTGCAAAGAACAGTACTGCGTAGGGACCTCGACTATTAGGTCCATGCATCGAGGTAAACTGGATGTGGTCAACCAGGAGATGGCAAGAATAAACACTGATATCTTAGGAATCAGTGAACTAAAATGGATGGGAATGGTCGAATTTAATTGAGATGACCATTATATCTACTACTGTGGGCAAGAACCCCATAGAAGAAATGGAGTAGCCCTCATAATCAACAAAAGAGTGGTATAGAGTCAGCAAAAACAAGACCTGGAGCTGACTGTGGCTCAGATCATCAGTTTCTTATAGCAAAATTCAGGCTTAAACTAAAGAAAGCGGGGCAAACCACTAGGCCAGGCAGGAACAAATTAAATCAAATCCCCTATGAATACGCAGTGAAGGTAACAAATAGATTCATGGGATTAGACCTAGTTAGCAGTGTGCCTGAAGAACTATGGATGGAGGTCCGTCATATTGTACAGGAGGCAGCGAACAAAACCATCCCAGAGAAAAAGGAAAATGCAAGAAGGCAAAGTGGTTATCTGAGGAGGCTTTACAAAGAGCTGAAGAAAGAAGAGAAGTGAAAAGCAAGGGAGAAAAGAAAAGGTACAGCCAACTACATGCAGAGTTCCAGAGAATAGCACAGAGAGACAAGAAGGCCTTCTTCAATGAACAGTGCATAAAACTAGAAGAAAACAACAGAAGGGGAAAGACTAGGTCTCTTCAGGAAAACTGGAAATACCAAGGGAATATTTTACCCAAAGATGGGCACAATAAAGGACAGAAACAGTAGAGATCTAGTAGATGCTAAAGAGATCAAGATGAGACGGAAAGAATACACGGAAGAATTGAAAAAAAAAAAAAAAATCTTTATGAACTGGATTACTAGAGTGGTGTGGACAGTTAGCCAGAGCCAGACATTCTGGATTGTGAAGTCAGGTGGGCCTTAGGAAGCACTGCTGTTAATAAAACTAGTAGATGCGAAAGAATTCCAGTAGAACTACTCAGAACCCTAAGGGATGATGCTATCCAGGTTTTGCATTCAATATGTCAGCAAATCTGGAAGATCCAGCAGTGGTCACAGGACTGGAAAAGGTCAATCCTCATTCCATTTCCCAAGAGGGGTAGTACTAAAGAATGTGCTAACCATCGGACAATTGCACTCATCTCTCCATGCTCCCATCTTCCATTGCACTCATGCTTAAAATCTTGCATGTTAGGCTTCAGCACTGTGCAAACCAACAACTTCCAGATGTCCAAGCTGGGTTTAGAAAAGGAAGAGGAACCAGAGATCAAATTGCCAACATTCACTGGATCATAGAGAAAACTGGGGAATTCCAGAAAAACATCTCTCTCTATTTCATTGCGGAGAAGGCAATGGCAACCCACTCCAGTACTCTTGCCTGGAAAATCCCATGGGCAGAGGAGCCTGGTGAGCTGCAGTCCATGGGGTCGCTAAGATTCAGACACGACTGAGCAACTTCACTTTCACTTTTCACTTTCATGCATTGGAGAAGGAAACGGCAACCCACTCCAGTGTTCTTGCCTGGAGAATCCCAGGGACGGGGGAGCCTGGTGGGCTGCTGTCTATGGGGTCGCACAGAGTCGGACATGACTGAAGCGACTTAGCAGCAGCAGCTCTTTCACTGACTACACTAAAGCCTTTGTGTGGATCATAACAAACTGTGGAAAGTTCTTTAAGAGTTGGGAATACCAGACCATCTCACCTGTTTTCTAAGAAACCAGTATGCAGGTCAAGAAGCAACAGTTAGAACCCTGTATGGAACAACTGATTGGTTCAAGACTGAGAAAGGAGTACAACAAGGCTATCTGCTGTCACCCTGTTTATTTAACCTATACGCTGAGCACATCATGAGAAATGCCAGGCTGGATGAGTTACAAGCTGGAATCAAAACAACCAGGAGAAACATCAACAACCTCAGATATGCAGATGATACCACTCTAATGGCAGAAAGCGAAGAGGAACTAAAGAGCTTCTTGATGAGGGTGAAGGAGAGTGAAAGAGCCACCTTAAAACTAAATTAAAAAAAAATAATTAGTATCATGGCATTACCTCTCATTAAGAAGAAGTGAAGTCGCTCAGTCGTGTCCAACTCTTTGCGACCCCATGGACTGTAGTCTACCAGGCTCCTCAGTCCACGGAATTTTCCAGGCAAGAGTACTGGAGTGGGTTGCCATTACCTCTCATTACTTAATGGCAAATAGAAGGGGAAAAAGTGGAAGTAGTGACAGATTTCCTCTTCTTGGGCTCCAAAATCACTGCGGATGGTGACTGCAGCCATGAAATCAGAAGACAATTGCTTCTTGGCAGGAAAGCTATGACAAACCTAGATACTGTGTTGAAAAGCAGAGACGTTACTCTGCTGACAAAGGTCCATATAGTCAAGGTTATGGTATTTCTCAGTGGTCATGTACGGTTATGAGAGCTGTAAGAAGGAATAGCGCCAAAGAATTGATGCTTTCAAACTGTGGTGCTGGAGAAGACTCTGAAAGTCCCTTGGACAGCAAGGAGATCAAACCAGTCAATCTTAAGGGAGGGATATCAATCCTGAATACTCATTGGAGGACTGATGCTGAAGCTGAAGCTCCAGTATTTTGGTCATCAGATGCGAAGAGCCAAAGTCCCTGATGCTGGTCATCTGATGCGAAGAGCCAACCTACTGGCAAAGTCCCCGATGCTGGGCAAGACTGGAGGCAGAAGGAGAAGAGAGTGTCAGAGGGTGAGATGGCTGGATGGCATCACTGATGCAGAGGACATGAACTTGGGCAAACTTCGGGAGACGAGGGACATATAATGCTTTTTCATGTTATTTTTGGCTGCTCTGGGTCTTCTGTGCTCTGAAGGCTTTCTCTAATGGTGGCGAGCAGGGACTGCTCTTCCTTGCAGTGCTTGGGCTGCTTATGGTGACGGCTTCTTTTGTTGCGGAGCACAGGCTCCAGAGCATGCAGACTTCAGCAGCTGCGGCCTGTGGGCTCAGAAGCCGTAGCTCCCGGGATCCAGAGCACAGCCTCAATAATTGTGGCGCACAGGCTTAGTTGCTCTGCGACATGTGGGATCTTCCCGGACCAGGGGTCCAAGCCATGTTTCCTCCATTGGCAAGTGGATTCTTTACCACTGAGCCACCCAGAGAGTCCCTAACCAAATGTTTAAAAACATCCTTGCCCACTTTTTCACAGACTACTGTTGCTTGGGAACTGGAAAGAGGGTGAGCACTGGTGTAAGGAGAGCTGGGTTCAGATCTGGGCAATGTTACTCTACGAGAGGCCAGGGTCTTGGCAATCTCTCAGCCTCTCTGGACCTTGGTTACCCAAGTGTAAGATGCCATCTCTCACAGCACCAGCCACAGCAGGCACCGATGGCCCTCATCTGTTCCTGACCTTGGCCTGAGGCCTGGTCACCCCTGCCACACTCCCACCATGGTCCTCTGAATGATACACTATCAAAGTGCCCTGGAAAGTGCCAGTTATGCACCTTAAGGAAGCGCATAGATTGCCACCTTCTGGTGTAAAGAGCTAGTATCCAGATGGCTTTGGGGATCAAACTGCTCCCCCTTGTGTCCCTCTAAGGATTTGCCCCAAAGGTCAAGTTGCTGAAGTAAGTTGGGGGGCGTCTTCCACCTAAAGTGGCCCTGGTGTTCGAGGTGTGGCTTTAAGATAATGTCCTTCTTCCGCCAGTGCAACTCTGGGGGAGAGATGATGCAGGATTTTTAAAGTTGCCTTTAAAGGAAGTTGTTTTTGGTTTTGGAGACTGTGAAGGGGCTCTTTGCAAAAGCAGGAGGTTTTTCATCAGTGATTTATTAAAACTTGTTTCGAGAGGCTGACAGCAGTGGTCAATCAGTCCACAAATATCTACAGAGCACCTATCAACTGCCAGACACATGCTTTGATAAACAGCCTTGAATAAGAGAGGCAGGGTCCCTGGTCTCCTTGTCTAGTGGGGAAGTTTAGGAATAAGATTCTTTTTTAATTGATATACTTCCTTCCATTTATTTAATTGAAGACTAAACTACAGCTAAGAAGAAAAATTTATTTTTTGTTTTTTTTTTTTGAAGAAAAATTTAAAACACAGTATTTCACCTTCTAAACACAGTAGCTATTTTTATTTCAGCACCTTCCAGTTCTTGTACACTTGTGTGTACATTTTTATAGAGCTGTAATAATAAAATCCAACATTCAGAAAACTAAGATCATAGTATCCAGTCCCATCACCTCATGGCAAATAGATGGGGAAACAATGGAAACAGTGACAGACTTTATTTTCTTAGGCTCCAAAATCACTGCAGATGGTGACTGCAGCCATGAAATTAAAAGATACTTGCTCCTTGGAAGAAAAGCTATGACAAACCTAGACAGCACATTAAAAAGCAGAGACATTACTTTGCCGACAAGGTCTGTCTAGTCAAAGCTATGGTTTTTCCAATAGTCAGGTATGGATGTGAGAGTTGGACCATAAAGAAAGCCGAGTGCCAAAGAATTGATGGTTTTAAACTGTGGTATTGGAGAAGACTCATGAGAGTCCCTTGGACTGCAAGGAGATCCAACCAGTCCATCCTAAAGGAAATCAGTCCTGAATAGTCATTGGAAGGACTGATCCTGAAGCTGAAACTTCAATACTTTTGTCACCTAATGTGAAGAGTTGACTCATTTGAAAATACCCTGATGCTGGGAAAGACTGAAAGCAGAAGGAGAAGGGGACAACAGAGGATGAGATGATTGGATGGCATCACTGACTCAATGGACATGAGTTTGAGTAAACTCCAGGGGTTGGTGATGGACAGGGAAGCCTGGTGTGTTACAGCCCATGGGGTCACAAGGAGTCAGACATGACTGAGTGACTGAACTGAACTGATAATCATAAAGTATGGTATTCTGAAGTTAGATACATTTTACTCACAATAAACACTTCTGTATGTTGCTACTTAATCTTCATAATTATCCTTATAGCTCTGCTACTGCTGCTGCTAAGTCACTTCAGTCGTGTCCGACTCTGTGCGACCCCATAGACGGCAGCCCATCAGGCTCCCCCGTCCCTGGGATTCTCCAAGCAAGAACACTGGAGTGGGCTGCCATTTCCTTCATGAAAGTGAAAAGTGAAAGTGAAGTCGCTCAGTCGTGTCTGACTCTTCGCGACCGCATGGACTGCAGCCAGTAGGCTCCTCCGTCCATGGGATTTTCCAGGGAAGAGTACTGGAGTGGGGTGCCATTGCCTTCTCCACCTTATAGCTCTAGAAGAGGCAAACACGTAGCTGTGTCAAAATCTATGTAAGAAGACCCCTAAGCTTAGACTCATAATCGTTTTCCTTTTTTTCTAGCTAGAGTAGATATTGCTGATGTTAACTTCTTCATGCAGATTTTTATTGCATTACTTCTCAATGATCATGAGGATGGTTCATCCTGTGTGTTGCCATATTGCTTCCCCAGAGAGCTGTTACTAACTTAAGTGCCACCAATATTATATCCATGAGTTACTTTTGCTGCAACATCAGGCACATTGTTGCTTTTACACATTTTGACAATTAACATTTTTAAATGAGGTCCTAAATCTGCTTTAATCTCCAATTCTCTGATGCCAGTAGGCAGGTTCTTTTTTGTGTGTGACTATAACTGCTTGTGTGAAATGCCTTGGAATTGTGATTAAAATTTTGAGTGAGTGCCTCGTTTGATGTCTTCTTTTAGAAGAGAGAAAAGCAATAGAGGATTGCAGCACTGCAGGCCAGGACGTGAGAATGGCACTGAGTGCTGTAATAATTGGGTTAATAACTCCTTCTGGAATCTTCCTAAGAAAGCTCAGCTGTTCCAGAATCTTAAGTGCAAGTCTCTTCTGCTGCCCAGAGCTATTAATACTAAGTGAGAAAAGTGATTCTGTAACACCCTTGGCTGTGCTGGAGTTAATAGTGGAAATGACATAAGTTCCCCCTGTTTATGAAAAAGAGCTGGACATCAGCCTAAGTTACAATAATGCAAATGAAGGTTATGTGACTGGAGAGTTAACTTGTTTCCTAGTGACTCTGAAGAAATGGAGTGTCCTTGAGTGTTGTAAGGGTCCATGGTTTAAACCCCTGGCCCAAAGAAGAGAAGTGACTCACTTAAATTCCCACAGCAAACTAGACCCCCAGCACTGAACCCCCCTTGCATCTTTCCTGTCTCCTGACTGTAAATGTGAATGAACCTGTGATTGTCTCCTTCTCGGGGCCACCCTCCCCTCATGCAGCGTGGCCTCCTCCCAGCCTGGATGATCTCTGGAACACAGCTCTGGGAACACGTTCTGAGATGGGAGTTGGTTTCCTTTGCCACATAGCTTCCTACAAGAACCCTGGGCCATTCCTCTCTGGGAACTCAAAGTCTTGCACCATACATGGTTCTGAGCAGTAGCTAAAATATTTTTCCAAGCACAAGTCCTTTTTTGAAAGATGACAAATGTTAGAAATGGACCTGTGTGAGGGTGAGTGATTCTGACTATATCAGTAAGGTTTGGTTTAACACCTCACTGCTTTTTTTGTGGCCTGATTAGATGATGGGAAATGGCATTTGATTAACACATACCTATAGTAGGCACTATGTCATTTAATTTCTTAAAAACAACTATGGAGTAAGAGATTCAGAAATGGAGGCTCAGAGAGGTTAGGTTACTAACTCGACCAGCTCCCAGAGCTAAGATGTCACTATCTCACTGATCCTCACCAAGGAAAGGAAGGGCCAATCAGAATCACATGGGAGCGTTTACAAACTACTCGTGTGTTTCCCACTGAGAATCACTGCACCCTACAGGGCCATGTATAGCATTTGTCTGCCCAGGGTGCCATCCCATGGATGTTCTACTCTAGACAGGTGTCTGCAAACTGGTGACGTACTGTCGTCGGCTCACTGTACTGGCGGGTCCCACATCCACTGATATAGACAGCTGATTGTGCTTTGCAATTTTCTATGAGAGACTTGAGCATCCACAGATTTTGGTATTTTGCGGGGGGGTGGGGGGAGGCTGGTTCTAGAGCCAATCCCCTGCAGATACTGAGGGTCAACTGTAATAGGCAGGATATAGAAATCCATGTAGAGGGGCTGTAACAAGGATAAGGAAAACAAGCATCTGGAAAAATTCCTTAGAGATGAGTAGAAGAATCCTAGTGATTGGGACACAGGGGAATGAATATAACTCGAGACCAGAGAAGAGAGCAATCTTGGAGGGAGGGTGCAAGAGGACAGGGCCCAGGGCAGGCTGACTGGTTTCCAGGAAATATGAGGTGGGGGAAGGGGATTTGGCACAGGACTTGGGAGCTCCTTGTGGCAGAATCTCTGTCTACCACACTCAGAACAGAGAGGCAGCAGCGGAGGGAAAAGAAGCACTTGACCAAGAGTTCTAAGACCTAGTCCCGGCTGTGTGACCTCAGGCAAGTCACATCGCCCCTCTGTGTCTTTTTCTCTACAACAGGCATAAAAATAACCCTCTCTGGCTACCTCTCGGGGATTATGGGAACTGACAGAGTTAACTTATATCAAAGTGTTTTATAAGTTATGAAACACTGTGCAAAAGAGAGACTATTAGGTACATCAATAAGTTCTAATTCATTGTCACTCAGAATTTCAGCCCCTTAGTGTGTTCTTGGCTGTGTTTTATTGGCAGCATTTGATGTTTGTTGAGATCCTCTGCAGTAAAGCCTGGCACAGGGAAGGTCTCCTACGTTACCGTCTCCTGATCTTTTATCTTTAGCCCAACTAGTATGACTTTCTACTATGTAGAAGATACTCTGATAATAGTCTGATTGGCCTTTAAAAAACCCAAGTATTGTTCTTAAAAAAGAGTTTTTGTTTTTGGTGAAAAGTTCACTCATATAAGAGTATATATAACAGGTAAGTACAATTTAAAGAATAACAAAGCAAACTGCACAGGGTGATGCTCCCACTTGTCCTACCCTGATGTGTTCTCTTCACTGTACATACATTTCCTCATGTGTGTTCATCTTTCTTTTGCTTTTAAAAAATAGGTTTGCCACATATATACTATCCCTAAGCAGTATCACTTAGTTTTTCATGTCTCTGAACTGTTTAAAAAGGTGATCATATTATAATTATTCTTCTGTAACTTTATCTCACATCAGTGATTTCCCTGTGTGGACAGATGCAGCTGTAGCTCACTCATTTTCAGTGCTGTATAGTAATCCACCATTGGAATGTACCAAAATTTATGTATCTGTCCCACAGTGAATAGACAGTTGTGTTGTTTCCAGTTTGGGGATATTATAAACAATATTTGTATATGTCTCCTGCTTCATATGTATAAGAGTTTATATAAATCCCATTTACCATCACATCAAAAAGAATAAAACACATAGGAGTAAATCTACCTAAAGAGGCAAAAGCCTGGTACTCTGACAACTGTAAAATGCTGATGAAAGAAATCAGATGACATAAACAAATGGAAAGATATACTGTGTTCTTGGATTGGAAGAATCAATGTTGTCAAAATGACTATCTTACCCAAGGCAATCTACAGATTCAATGTAAGTCTTATTAAATTAGTAGTGGCATTTTCCAGAGAACTAGAACAACAAAAATATTTAATTTGTATGGAAACACAAAGACCCCTAAGACCCAAGCAATCTTGAAAAAAAAAAAAAAAAAGGAGTTGGAGGAATGGAGTTGAAACTGACTATACTACAAAGCTATAGTAATCAAAATAGTATGGTACGAGCACTAAAAACAGAAACATAGATCAATGGAACAGGATAGGAAGCCTAGAAATAAATTCACACACCTATGGTCAATTAATCTATGACAGAAGCAGCAAGAATATACAATGGAGAAAAGATACTCTTCAATAAGTGGTACTGGGAAAACTGGACAGCTACATATAAAAAAATGAAATTAGAACATTTCCAATACCATGCAGAAATAAACTCAAAATTAATCAAAGACCTAAATGTAAGACTCAATAGTATAAAACTCCTAGAGGAAAACATAAACAGGACACTCTTTCACATAAATCACAGCAGTATCTTTGTGGATTTATCTCCTAGAGCAATGGAAACAAGAACAAAAATAAACAAATGGGACCTAATTAAACTTAAAAGCTTTTGCACAGCAAAGGAAACCATAAACAAAACCAAAAGACAACCTACGGAATGGGGGAGAATATTTGCAAATGATGCAACAGACAAGGGGTTAATCTCCAAAATATAAAAATAGCTCATACAGCTCAACATAAAAAAAAAACCAACCCAAACAACCCAATCAAAAATGGGCAGAATATCTGCATACACATTTCTCAAGAAAACATATAGATGGTCAAGAGGCACATGGAAAGGGGCTCAACATCACTAATTATTAAAGAAATGCAAATCAAACCTACAATGAGACATCACCTCACAATGGGCAGAATGACCATCATCAGAAAGTATACAAATAATAAATGTTGGGGAAGATGTAAAGAAAAAGGAACCCTCTACTGTTTGTAGGAATGTAAATTGGTACAACCACTATGGAGAATAATATGGGGATTCCTTAAAAAGCTAAAAACAGAACTACCATATGATACTGCTATCCCACTCCTGCACATATATCCAGAGAAAACCATAATTTGAAAAGTTGCATGCACCCCAGGGCTCACTGCAGCATTATTTACAATAGCCAAGACAGGAAAGCAACCTTGATGTCCATCAACAGATGAATGGGTAAAGAAGTTGTGGTGCATATATACAATCAAACACTACTCAGCCATGGAAAAGAATGAGATAATGCCATTTGCAGCAACATGGGTAGACATGTTGCAGCTAGACATTATGATACTAACTGAAATAAACTAGACAGAGAAAAACTAATGTCATATGATATCACTTATATGTGTAATCTAAAAAACTGATATAAATAACTTATTTACAAAACAGATATAGACTCACAAACACAGAGGACAAACTTCTGCTACTGAAGGGGAAATATGGAGGTGGGAGGAGAGGTAAATTAAAAGGTTAACATATACATATCACACTACTATATATAAAACAGATAACCAACAAGAGCCTACTGTATTTAGCACAGGGAACTATACTCAATATTTTATAATTATCTATAAGGAAAAAGAATCTGAAAAGGACTGTATATAAGTGTGTGTGTATATATATATATATGTATGTACAACTGAATCACCATGCTGTTCACCTGAAACTAACACAATATTGTAAATCAACTATATTTAAACTTAAAAAAACTGTCAAAGAAAAAGTTTATATAGGTCTAGAAGTGCTAGGTTGTATGGAATGTATGTCTTTTAATTTTTTTATTGAAAAATTTTCAATTGAAATACAGTTGATGTACAATATTATGTTTCAGGTTACTACATAATGATTTGACATTAGCATGCATTATGAAATGATCACCACAATGTCTAGCAACCATCTGTTCCCATACAAAGTAATTACAATATTATTGACTGTATTGTTTGTGCCATATACTATAACCCTAAGAAGTATGTATATCTTTAATTTTGTAACATAAAGCCAAGCTGTGCCCAGTGGCTGTACCAATTAACATCCCCATGAACAGTGTATGAGAATTCTCACTACTCTACATCCTTGCCACTACTTGATATTGTCTTCTAAATTTCTGCTAACCTAATAGCCATGGAATTGTATCTCAGTTTGGTTTTAGCTTGCATTTCCCTTATTACTAAGGAGGCTGAGCAACTTTTCACATGTCCTTTTTGTATTTATCTCTGAAGTGCCTGTTCATGTCTTCTGCCCATTAAAAAAAAAAAGTTGTTTACTCATCTTATTGATTTGTAGTAGCTCTTTATAGATGCTGAATGCTAATTCTTTGACAGTTAAATGTGTTATTTTCTCCCAGCCTTCAGCTTGTCTTATGCTCTGTACCATTTTTGTGTGTGTGTGTGTGAATAAAAGTTCTTAGTTTTAGTGAAGTCAACTGCAATCATTTCTTTCATCTTTTCCTTTCACTTTTATTTACTGCCTAGTTAAAAAATTATTATTATTTTTTTTAACCTGAAGTAAGAAGGATAATCTGTATTTTCTTCTCTAAAAATTCCAAATGTCTTTCTTGGGACTGTTCTGTCTTTCAAGCTCCTGAATATTTCCATAAAATGTTTCTGGAAGCCTGAGGTTATTTCCAGTCCACTGGGCCTCCTCTCAGCACAGAGGGCATTGAGTTCTGACAAACGCCAAGAGAAAGACTCCATTCATGGAGTGGGCTGGTGGGCACTGCCAAGCTCAGCTCTCAAAGGCCCCATGTGTCCTTCACTCTCCAACAGCCTTAGACCTCTAGGGGGCGCCTTCACATCAGGCATCCAGCTCCCTGCAGTCTGCCCTTGCTCCGAGGTGGTGCCCAGCTTCTGCCAAGGATGCTCTTACCTCTCTCTGGGTAGCTGCCCCCAGCTCTCACCCAGCCTCACACTGAGCTTCCAAGGCCAGGCCTCTCTTCTTGTTTTTGAACGAACCACACAGAAGCTTCCTAGCTAGTCCTGCTCTCAAATCTGCCCTCCTCTCCTCCTGCTCTATTCCTTCCTTGGAATCTTCTTGATTCCATATTGTCTTCTTGGGGCCCCTTGGCAATAATCTCTTACTAGGGCAGATGCTGCTATTATTTAAGCTTATCCCAGGACCTCCACGGTGGTCTAGTAGTTAAGAATCCACTTGCCAGTGCAGAAGACATGTTTTTAATCCCTGCTCTGGGAAGATCCCACATGCCGTGGGGCAACTAAGATCGTGTACCACAAGCACTGAGCCTGCGTGCTGCAACTACTGAAGCCCATGTGCTCCAGAGCCTGTGATCTGCGACAAGGGAAGCCACTGCAATGAGAAGCCTGCGCACTACAACTAGAGAGTAGCCCTCCACTCGCCTAAACTAGAGAAAGCCCATGCACCTCAATGAAGATCCAGGGCAGCAGAAAATAAACCTAGATCAAGTTTACCCCAAACCTCTGCAGCACTGTAACTGCTGTTAACTATAGGCTCCCCAAAGGATCCAAACATTTAGGGGCCACAAAAGGTATAAAACCTAAGTTTAAGTCTTCATAACTTTGCCTGTTTGTATTCAATTTTGCCTTGCCTCTTCACCTCCACCATTTGATCGCTTGATGACTTCAGGACATGTGTAAGCTACTGCCAGGACTACTCTGGCCGAGAACCAGGGTGAGGCCTGCGGCCTGGGAGGTGGAAGGCAGGTGGGCCACGTGGATCTATGGGGTATATAAACTGAATCTGGTGCGCTTTTCACTTCTCCTGTGTTTATATGAGCCCTGCTTCCCAGGACAGCTAGCAGTGAGCACATCTGCGTGTATGTAGGCACATCCTTGTTCATCCACAAAGGGCACAGTGATGAAGGAAGCACGCAAGCACACGACACCTGTACTAAACAAACGCTGAAGGATGAGGCGTTCCAGGGTCTTGGGCTGTGCGGCAGTGGGGCAGTCAGGCTAGAGTTATAGATCACTCTAAGCATCAGTGAAACATTTTCTGTAAAGGACCAGGTAGTATTTCAGGCTTTGTGGGCTACATATATCTCTGCTGCATGCTGTTTGTTTATTTGTGTGCCTTTAAAAACCTTTCTCAGCTTGTAGCCCATATAAAACCAGGTTGGGGGTCTGTGGGTTAATTTACATTGCACTGACAAACTCCCAGGCTAAGTGACTTGTCACCTAAAAGGTTTGTTCTGGCTCACTATAACCATCCAGTGCAGGTTGGTGAGTTTCCTATTGTTCTTTATGCAGTGACTCAGGACCCAGACCATCTCCCTCTATGAGGTCACCATCTATGCCACCCCCCGTTAACTGAAAGAAGAAGAGAGGGTTGTAGGCTTGAATGAGGTCTTTTAAGGGCCACATCCCTTCTGTGTACACTTTCATGGTTGGAACTCAGATGGTCCCAACCTAACAGCAAGTTGTTTGCCTATGTGTTAGGAAAGAGGCAGCAAACTGGTGAAGCCCAGTATGGTTTCTACCACAGAGTAAAAAAAGTTTAAGATGCTCCTGTCTCAGCAGCCTTTAGGATGTACCTGGGGAGAAAGAGGAGCATGTCAGTTCAGTCGCTCAGTTGTGTCCAACTCTTTGCGACCCCATGGACTGCAGCACACATGTAAAGAGGGGCACGTAGAAAGAGTGGATTAAGAAATTAAACTGCAAATGCTTTGTCAACGGTATTCTGAAGACAGCAATAACTGAAATATAACCAAGACGTGGGAGTTCATAGGACCAAGAGATCAGACTGAGCTGGAGTTGCTGGATAAAATTTCAAGGACAAGGTAGGATCTGAATTAGGTTTTGAAGGAGTGGCGAGATTTTGAGGAATGAGAACTGTTTCTCAGGAAAACAGGAAGCAGAGTAAACAAAGGGTCACACAGAGATGTGAAAGCCCAGAGCTAAGACAGGTAAAGACCAGGCCCTAATCAGTCCTAATGATTACTGGTCAGGTGAGTCTCAGTAGCCTGATTTGAGAGGAAATTCCTATGGAGGGACTGGGGTGGAGGTGGGATGTTGAGGTGGGGGTGCTCAGGACTGCAGCCAGAGGAGCTTCCTAGAAATTTAACTTCCTGCTGAAGTATTTTAGAATTTTAACAACAGTACAGCTCCATCCAAGCACAAAGGCTAAACATCTGCCTTATATTGGATGTGGATGGCAGCTGAGGATGGAAAGACAGACTGGAGTTAAACTGAGAAGGGCTTTGAATGCCAGGGTGTTTGGGATTCCCAAAACAAAGATGAACATCACTTATTTTTAGAGTTAAAGCTCAGGGAACCTCTCCCCCTATAAATATCTAATAATGAATGATTAAATAAACAAGTGTATCTGTATAATGGAAAAGCCTGTAATTATTAAAATCAAGTTTGTGAAGACTCATTAATGACATGGAATAAGTGAAAAAAAACTGTATATATAGTACCAAGTTAATAACTACAAATATGAAGAACCAACATCAAACTGTAAACTATGGTTATTTTTGGATGGTAGTATTATACTTGATTTTTTGTTTTCCTCATTACTTTTTTCTATAATGAGCACATTTTATTTCTATAATGAATATGCAATAAATGCTTTTTTCTAAAAGCAAGGCTTAAATGTGGAGTTTGGCACAGTGGTTGCCATTGCTACTGTCTTATTCTTCCTAAGCAAGCGAACTCGGTCCTCATTTCACAGCATCCAGGCCCTGGCTGCCCACGTGATTCATTTCACAGTAGCAGACCACCCTGTCTCTGTGGTGTTTGACTCTGCCTGCACTGAGCAGAGCACTGGGAAAGCATCTTATTGTCATCATTCCTCAAAGGTCCTCGGGTATACTCGTAATTCCAGCAATTCCCTGAGGCGTTGGGGGCCCAGAAAAGGCATGTGACCTCCCTGAGCATGTGCTACAGCATCCTGGGAATGCCAAGGACCAACACAGAACTGTAGGCAGCGAGAGCACATTCAGATGCAAATTCTCACTTTATCATTGAGAAAACTGAGGCCAGAAAGAAGACTCTTCCCCAAGGTCACACAGAGAATTAGGGCAAGTAGGGACTTGGGTCCATGGCTTCAAGGCCCTGGGCTCTGTTATCAAGTCACAGGCTCTCAGACAACTATCTTTCCTGGGTTTTGGTCAAATTTGGTTTTTCTCTACTCATAACTACACAGTCAGATGTATTTTGGGCTACAGTTCATGGAATGGTGTCTATTCTTGTGTGTTTAGTTTTCATGGCTCCCTGGTGGTATGGAGGTAAAGAGCCCGCCTGCCAAGGCAGGAAAGAGACACGGGTTTGATCCCTGGGTCGGGAAGATCCCCTGGAGAAGGAAATGGCAGCCCACTCTAGTATTCTTGCCTGAGAAATCCCATGGACAGAGGAGCCTGGCGGGCTATAGTCCATGGGGTTGCAAAGAGTCAGACACAATTGAGTGTCTGAGCATGCATGCACACACTCATGCATTATATATATATATATTTAATTTTTTAATATACATATAGAGTACAGGTTTCTTCAACTAAATTCTGATCTTGTTTAAGTCTAATACAGTGTGAAAATGGTGAAAATATTCTTTGAAAACAGGCAGGAAGTTTCTCAAAAAGTTAAATGTAGTGTTACCCAGTAAATCCCCTTCCAAGGTATGAACCCAACAGAACTGAATGCCTATGTCCACACAAAGCTTGTAAACCACTGTTCATGGCACTATCCGTATGACCAAAAAGTACAAACAACCTAAACATCCATCATCAGCCTGTGAGTGGATAAACAAAATGTGCTACAGATGTGGAGAGCAAACCAGTGGTTACCAGTGAGGAGAAGGAAGTGGGAAGGAGTAAGACAGGGGTAGGGGAGTAAGAGGCACAAACTGTTAGGTATAAAATAAGCTACAAGGATATATTGTACAGCATGGGAAATACAGCCAACATTTCTTAATAACTATAAATGGAGTATAACCTTTAAAAATTGTGAATCATATATTATACACCTGTAACTTAACATTGTACAGCAACTATATACTTCAACAAAAAAATTTTTAAGTGCTATATACATACAATGGCATGTATATACTTGATTTTTTGTTTTCCTCATTACTTTTTTCTATAATGAGCACATTTTATTTCTATAATGAATATGCAATAAATGCTTTTTTCTAAAAGCAAGGCTTAAATGTGGAGTTTGGCACAGTGGTTGCCATTGCTACTGTCTTATTCTTCCTAAGCAAGCGAACTCGGTCCTCATTTCACAGCATCCAGGCCCTGGCTGCCCACGTGATTCATTTCACAGTAGCAGACCACCCTGTCTCTGTGGTGTTTGACTCTGCCTGCACTGAGCAGAGCACTGGGAAAGCATCTTATTGTCATCATTCCTCAAAGGTCCTCGGGTATACTCGTAATTCCAGCAATTCCCTGAGGCGTTGGGGGCCCAGAAAAGGCATGTGACCTCCCTGAGCATGTGCTACAGCATCCTGGGAATGCCAAGGACCAACACAGAACTGTAGGCAGCGAGAGCACATTCAGATGCAAATTCTCACTTTATCATTGAGAAAACTGAGGCCAGAAAGAAGACTCTTCCCCAAGGTCACACAGAGAATTAGGGCAAGTAGGGACTTGGGTCCATGGCTTCAAGGCCCTGGGCTCTGTTATCAAGTCACAGGCTCTCAGACAACTATCTTTCCTGGGTTTTGGTCAAATTTGGTTTTTCTCTACTCATAACTACACAGTCAGATGTATTTTGGGCTACAGTTCATGGAATGGTGTCTATTCTTGTGTGTTTAGTTTTCATGGCTCCCTGGTGGTATGGAGGTAAAGAGCCCGCCTGCCAAGGCAGGAAAGAGACACGGGTTTGATCCCTGGGTCGGGAAGATCCCCTGGAGAAGGAAATGGCAGCCCACTCTAGTATTCTTGCCTGAGAAATCCCATGGACAGAGGAGCCTGGCGGGCTATAGTCCATGGGGTTGCAAAGAGTCAGACACAATTGAGTGAGCATGCATGCACACACTCATGCATTATATATATATATATTTAATTTTTTAATATACATATAGAGTACAGGTTTCTTCAACTAAATTCTGATCTTGTTTAAGTCTAATACAGTGTGAAAATGGTGAAAATATTCTTTGAAAACAGGCAGGAAGTTTCTCAAAAAGTTAAATGTAGTGTTACCCAGTAAATCCCCTTCCAAGGTATGAACCCAACAGAACTGAATGCCTATGTCCACACAAAGCTTGTAAACCACTGTTCATGGCACTATCCGTATGACCAAAAAGTACAAACAACCTAAACATCCATCATCAGCCTGTGAGTGGATAAACAAAATGTGCTACAGATGTGGAGAGCAAACCAGTGGTTACCAGTGAGGAGAAGGAAGTGGGAAGGAGTAAGACAGGGGTAGGGGAGTAAGAGGCACAAACTGTTAGGTATAAAATAAGCTACAAGGATATATTGTACAGCATGGGAAATACAGCCAACATTTCTTAATAACTATAAATGGAGTATAACCTTTAAAAATTGTGAATCATATATTATACACCTGTAACTTAACATTGTACAGCAACTATATACTTCAACAAAAAAATTTTTAAGTGCTATATACATACAATGGCATGTTACATGGAAATAAAAAGGAATGAAGTAGTGTTAAATGCTAAACAGGGATGAAGCTTTAAAATATATGCTGGAATTCCCTGGTGGTCCAGTGGTTAAGAATCCGCCTGCTAAAGCAGGGGACATGGGTTCAATCCCTGGTCCGGGATGATTCCACATGCCATTGTGCAGCTAAGCCTATGCACCACAGCTGCTGAGACTGAAGGCCACAACTACTGAAAGCCAGGCACCCTCGAGCCTGTGCCCTCCTATAAAGGAAGCCAATGCAATGAGAAGCACTCACTGCAGCTCGAGAAAGCCCGAGCGCAGCAACGAAGAAACAGCACAGCCAAAAGCAAAGAAATGAATACTTTAAAATGTATGCTAAGTGAAAGAAGACAGTCACCGAAGACCACATGCTGTATAATCCCATTTACATGAGATATCCAGAACAGGCAATTCCACAGAAGCAGAGAATAAATTAATGGTTTCAAAAGGCTTTGGAGTGAGAATGGAAAGTGACTGCTAATGGATACGGGGTTTCTTTACTGAAATACACCAAAGATTTTTACAAAACTTTCAGGTCCTCACAGACATATTTACAGCTTTCCATGAGGGACCAGAGTTGACACATGAAATTCCAATTTGAACTATAAAAATTGAGTTGCATCAAGTGCTTTAGTATTGTCCAAACACAACTTGTATCTAGTACTCCTTTAATCCACTCAGGCCAATTCTAGGAGGAAGGCAGAGCAGAATACCTGTCCTCTGTCTCTGACACACACACACAAAATGAGGCTCAGGCAGGTTAAGTAACCTGTTAAGGCTACGTGGACAGTCCCTGGCTGAGCCTGGCACATGAAAGACTGCTCCTCTCTGCAACTAGAGCCTGTGCCCTCCCGCCAATCGTGACATGTCAGAGGATTCTCTGCAACTTCAGATCTTCCTTTAGTCCTGAGTGTAGAAATACAGAAGCTCTGGGGATAAGAAGGCAAGCTAAAGAACCCCAAGCAAAGGTACCCTCAGAGGTGCAAGCTAACAGAGCTCATCCTATTCTCACCATTCTCTTTGGCACCATCCCACAGCTAAGGACTGAAAAATGTCACAGTCTTGCTAACACTAAAACAAGTGTGTTTGGAATCCAAACACCCATCATGCTATCTTCTTGTCCCTGCTGTTTACAGGATAGCAGAAAGGCTGCAGGTTGCCAGTTTCACCCAACATCTTTTGGCCTGATTTGTCCCCTAAAAATTCTCAGGCCTTTGGAGAAGTTTGGGGTGTCGGGGGCAGGATGTGGTGGGAAGACAGAAACCATCCCTTCTGGTTTGAAGCATATGTCCTTTAATTCATCAGTTAGGTGTTCAAGAACATAACAGCGTGTGTGACTTTCAACCTAGAAGGTTTCAAGTTGGGGAGATTTTAAAATAGTGATGCTGGGGCCTCACCCCTAGAGACCTGAGGTGAGCTAGGACTTTTAAAGTTTCCCAGGCGTTCTCATGAATGGCCAGGGTGGTAAATTGCCATTCTAAGGTCAAGGATTTGAGTAGATCCTGCTACCCTACTTCCATTGGTGAGTTCTAACCACTCCATCCTACAGGTTTTGCTCACCCTGAATTTAAAATGTCGTGTCAAATCCTTTCCACATAAATCAAGTCATGGGCATGAGATGTGGGCTGGAAGAAGGCTGGTGAATTTCTTGACTCTATCAAATCTGTCAGAGAGGTAATACATAAAGGAAGGTTATGGACACAGACCTTCTGGCCTTGCAGCCCTGCTCCACTGCTAAGTCATTTAGTGGATCAGAATGTACTGCTAAGCCATCCTAAGCCTCAGTTTTCTCATCTGTGAAATGGGCCTGTGGGCCATTGAAGGGACGTGGGCTGGGAAGAGAACATACTTGCATGACCCTGAGCATGAGTATCTCCTTAAGTTTTGCATCCTGAGCACCTTCCTTGCTCACCTTTGTCCTTGCTCTGAGGAGGGGTGAGGAGATAATGTGTGCCCAGCACGTCACCCAGTGCCTGGCACATTTCAGGAGCTCAATAAATGTTCATTAAGGGCAAGAACTGGGCCTACAACCCAACTTTTAACTCAGCCAACTTCACTGTATTTTATTCTCCTCCCAACCAATTAAGCTCCATTTCTTTCTCATAGAGAACACAGTTGTGGTTGCCAAAGGGGAGGAGAGTCGTGGACAGAAGGGTTGGGAGTTTGGAATTAACAGATGCAGACTATTAATGGATAAACAAGGTCCTACCATATAGCACAGCGAATACCCTGTGATAAACCATAAAGGAAAAGAATATGAGTGTGTATAGATAGCATATTCAAAAGCAGAGACATTACCTTGCCGACTAAGGTCTGTCTAGTCAAGGCTATGGTTTTTCCTGTGGTCATGTATGGATGTGAGAGTTGGACTGTGAAGAAGGCTGAGCGCCGAAGAATTGATGCTTTTGAAGTGTGGTGTTGGAGAAGACTCTTGAGAGTCCCTTGGATTGCAAGGAGATCCAACCAGTCCATTCTGAAGGAGATCAGCCCTGGGATTTCTTTGGAAGGAATGATGCTAAAGCTGAAACTCCAGTACTTTGGCCACCTCATGCAAAGAGTTGACTCATTGGAAAAGACTCTGATGCTGGGAGGGATTGGGGGCAGGAGGAGAAGGGGACGACAGAGGATGAGATGGCTGGATGGCATCACCGACTTAATGGACGCGAGTCTGAGGGAACTCTGGGAGTTGGTGATGGACAGGGAGGCCTGGCGTGCTGCGATTCATAGGGTTGCAAAGAGTTGGACACGACTGAGCGACTGAACTGATATATATATATCTAAATTACTTTACAGCAGAAATTTACACAACATTGTAAATCAACTACATGCCAATAAATTTTTAAAAAATATTAAAAATTCCATTCCTTTCTATTTAAGTTAACCCAATTCAATCTTCCTAGTCCACCCTCCCCTAATCCTCGAAGTTTTTCAAAGTGGTCAAAGCACCTTAATTTGATATAGTTCAATTCTTCTAACACGTCTCCACTCACAGAGTTGACATTTAATAGCAACAAAAATTCAATATGACCAGTTAAATTTGAATTTTTGATCATTGAGCCAAAGCTTTAGTATATGTACCATGCTATATTCAAATTTAAATTTGAAATAAGTTTTAAAATAAAAATTCAAATGTAAGCACACTGTGTTTCATCTGGCGACCCCACTCACTCGTTACCACTCAAGCTCAGTTGGGCGCTGTGCCCACTGGTGCTTTTTCTTTCTCGCCATATAGCACTTATGTGATAAGACAGATTCTAAACTCTTCCCAGAAGACTGGGAGCAATGAGGAGATGTGAGCTTAACGAACCTTGCTTTATTTCACTTACTTAGCAGAGTTCCCAGTACTGTCTGTTGAAGATGGGAAGGAAGTGAGAGAAGGAGAGAAGGAAAGAGGAAGGAAAGAAAGAAGGGTGGAGGAGGGGAGAAAGGAAAGTTCTGGTTCTCAGCTAATAATCTAATTTATCACATGAAAATAGACGAGCAAAAATTACTCTCTCATGTGCTTACTTAACGCTTTGTCTTTTTAGTAATTAACATGGGTCCAATGTCTTAAATATTACACATGGTTTATATGTATATCACTTGATCTTTGTCTCTTGAGACTTGAGAGGTGTTACTTTTTAACCAAAGGCAGCAGACACAGTTGGACGCCCACTCACCAGTTACTCCAGTAGGTCCCCATCTGCCTCTTCTTGCTGGTGATGATTACGACGCTGCTCTGCTCCTCTCCGCCATTTCCGAAACTCAGAAGAGGGCAGCCCCACTCCCAGCTCCGGGAGACGATTGTGGAGGGTCCCTTCCTTTGCTAATCTCCACGTTAATTCCCTGACATGAATCTAACTGATGGAATGCTGGAGCAGTGCTGTTGAGGGACTTGGAGGTATGGTTTCCTGGCTCTCCGCAGAGCTGCTGTCCTGCTCTTTTCCTGCTGAACTGTGTTGTGTCTGAGGACGCAGTCTGGAGGTGGAGCAGAGACCCGCAGAGCAGGAAGATGGAAGGAACCTGGGCCCTTGGCAACAGCACTGAGCCAATAAAGCCAAGCCGGCCTGCCCTCCCTCTGTCTTCTCATTATGTTATAATAAGACTCCTTATTGTATCAGCTGTTCCCAACTGGGTTTTCTGCAGCCGAAAGCATCTTCATTGACACACTCCCTCTTATAAATAAGAGAATATTGAAGCCTAAGGAGGCAGATGACCTGCCAGGGTTACAGAGCTGGTAGACTCCAGAAAGGGTCCCAAGTCCAGCTGCATCTGGATTCAGGTTCCAGGTTGTCTATGCCTCATGCTTCCTTGTTAACTGTGTCCTCCTTCTGGTCTGCCACTGTAACTCAGGTTCCCACTGCTTATTTAGATGTCTCTTTGGGTTAAGATATTGAGGACCTTTATAAAAATGCAACTACATTTGTATTTTACTTCTGAATGTGTAAATGGGCTTCCCTGGCGATTCAGCTGGTAAAGAATCTGCCTGCAATGCGGGAGACCTGGGCTCAATCCCTGGGTTGGGAAGATCCCTTGGAGAAGGGAATGGCTACCCACTCCAGTATTCTGGCCTGGAGAATTCCATGGACTGTATAGACCATGGGGTCACAAAGAGTCTGACACGGCTGAGCGACTTTCACTTTCACTTTCTGAATGTGTATGTGTATGCAGTGTGGTGTGGACCACCTTTTTCTTTCTTGGGAGGTGAAAATTTATCAATTTATACTGTATCAGCATGTTACTACATGGACATACCTGCTAACACAGTTGACTTTTCTTACAGTAAAAGGAATTTTTCTCCTTTAAAAAGTACATTTTTTTCTTGAGGAATGAAATATTTTCAAAGTACGTATTTTCATATTAAATAGAAACTATGAATAATTGATTTTCTAAAAAACAGTCATAAGGCATAGGGCTAGTGAGAAAGAGATCTGAGTGCTTTTAAATTTGCTTTCAGGACTCTCCTAATTTGTTCCTCATCTTTCACATAAACTACATATCTATCAAAATACAAAGATTTCATTCCCTCTGCTGAGAATTAAAGGCATTTAACTTGAAAAATCAATTTTTTCTATTAAGAAAAATAGAGTGATGACAGGGAGTATGAATGTAATGCCCCAAACTGTACACTTAAAATGGCAAATTTTATGCTACATATATATTTTGCTGCAATTTAAAAAATTAATATCTGAAAGCCTTAAGTTACATACTTTAAATGGATGAATTATAAGGTATGTGAATTATATCTCAATAAAGCTGTTAAAAAAAATAGAACCAACTATCATTTCCATTAACAAAGTGTCTCTGTCCATTTTCACTTAAGTTTTTGAAAAGGTGATCTGATAGCTAAATAATTTCAAATGCTTTAATAAAAGGGATCTACGTATGATCAGCCATTTCCAAACATTAACGATAGTTACCATGGCCTTTATAATGACTTTTTGGGTGTAATGTTGTATTTTTACATAATTCAAACTTATAGTGAAGTTGTGAGCATTTTGCTGCTGCTGCTGCTAAGTTGCTTCAGTTGTTCCGACTCTGTGCCACCCCAGAGACGGCAGCCCACCAGGCTCCCCCATCCCTGGGATTCTCCAGGCAAGAATACTGGAGTGGGTTGCCATTTCCTTCTCCAATGCATGAAAGTGAAAGTGAAGTCGCTCAGTTGTGTACAACTCTTGGCGACCCCATGGACTGCAGCCTACCAGGCTCCTCCACCCATGGGATTTTCCAGGCAAGAGTATTGGAGTGGGTTGCATTTTACACATTGTTTAAATAATATATGACAACACAGACACATGAATAGGGGAAATTCAGATAATCTAAAGTAAGTATTATGACATCAGGAGAAAACCCACTGTATAAAATAAATGCAACTTTGAAATAACTATAACAATTTAAATACCACTGCAGTTCAGCATATAGCTGTTTCATGAGCAGTCATAAAACAGAAATTCCTATAAAAATGCATGAGCACCTAATAGGTAAAGAATTTGTATGCTAATTATTATAGAAATGCAAGTCAAAACTACAATGAGGTTAACGCCTCAATCAGTCAGAATGACCATCATTAAAAACCCTACAAATAACAAATGCTGAAGAGGGTGTGGAGAAAAGGGAACCTTCCTACACTGTTGGTAAATGGGAATGTAAATTGATGCAGTCACTATGGAGAACTACATGGAGTTTCCTTAAAAAACTGTGTGCTCAGTCACTCAGTCGTGTCTGACTCTTTGCGGCCCCATAAACTGGAGTCCACCAGGCTTCTCTGTCCATGGAATTTTCCATGGACAAAAATGCTGGAGTGGGTTGCCATTTCCAGGGGAATCTTCCCGACCCAGGGATCAACTGTGCAACTCTTGTGTATCCTGCATTGGCAGGCAGATTCTTTACCACTAGCGCCACCAAGGAAGCCCACAATCCCTCTCCTGGACGTATATGTGGACAAAACTATGATTCAAGAAATACATTCACCCTATGTTCAGAGCAGCACTATTTATAATAGCCAAGATATGGAAACAAGCTGAATATCCACTGACAGATGAATGAGTAAAGATGTGGTACATATATACAATGGAATACTACTTAGCCATAAAAAGAATGAAATAAAGCCACTTTCAGCAAAATGGACAGACCTAAGATTATCATACTAAGTGAAGTAAGTCAGAAGGAAAAAGACAAATACCATATGATCTCACTTACATGTGGAATCTAAAATATGACACAAATAAACTTACCTACAAAACAGAAACAGACTCACAGACATAGAGAATAGATTTGTGGTTACCAAGGGGAAGAGGGGTGGGAGAGGGATGAATTAGGAGTTCAGGATTAGCAGAGACAAACTAGCATATACAGAATGGATAAACAGTAAGTTTCTAGCATATAGGACAGAGAACTATATTCAATATTCTGTGATAAAACATAATGAAAAGGAATATGAAAAGAGTACAGATATATATCTGAATCATTTTGCTGTATAGCAGAAATTAACATGATATTGTGTACCAACTACACGTTGATAAATTAAAAAAAAAAAAATTTAGATACCTTCACTAGGAGCAGATGAGCCCGTCAAAAAAAAAACAAAAACAAAAACTTGTGCATTGAAGTTACGTGTTCAACATTTTCTCACAATAAAGCCAACCAAAATATACACGGGGATACTTTGGAAATACATGTAGGTTTTAGATTGCTTTTAAACTATTCAGTGTTCAGTTCAGTTCAGTCCAGTCGCTCAGTCATGTCCGACTCTTTGCGACCCCATGAATTGCAGCACGCCAGGCCTCCCTGTCCATCACCAACTCCCAGAGGTCAAACTCAGGTCCATCGAGTCGGTGATGCCATCCAGCCATCTCATCCTCTGTCGTCCCCTTCTCCTCCTGCCCCCAATCCCTCCCAGCATCAGTGTCTTTTCCACTAAGGTCCGTTTAGTCAAGGCTATGGTTTTTCCTGTGGTCATGTATGGATGTGAGAGTTGGACTGTGAAGAAGGCTGAGCGCCGAAGAATTGATGCTTTTGAACTGTGGTGTTGGAGAAGACTCTTGAGAGTCCCTTGGACTGCAAGGAGATCCAACCAGTCCATTCTGAAGGAGATCAACCCTGGGATTTCTTTGGAAGGAATGATGCTAAAGCTGAAACTCCAGTACTTTGGCCACCTCATGAGAAGAGTTGACTCATTGGAAAAGACTCTGATGCTGGGAGGGACTGGGGGCAGGAGGAGAAGGGGACGACCGAGGATGAGATGGCTGGATGGCATCACTGACTCGATGGATGTGAGTCTGAGTGATCTCCGAGAGATGGTGATGAACAGGGAGGCCTGGCGTGCTGCGATTCATGGGGTCGCAAAGAGTCGGACACGACTGAGTGACTGAACTGAACTGAACTGAATGTAAATATCTACAAATGTGTGATTTTGTAGCAAACTCACATTTTCTCTCTCACAGGCTCTGGTCACCCTCCCCCACAGTTCCACAACGCCCTCTGTTGATTCCCGGGGGTGTGTCCTTTCCCAGCCCCTCCACTTCCTGGTCCTGCTCTTCTGGGCTTGAGAAGAAATGGTTCTCTCCCATGACTGTGTGGCGGTTCCTCGTCGCTCTAGTTTGCTGATCTCCAGGATGACCCAGGGACTGGCACTCTGAGCTGTCTCAGTTGTCAGGAGGTTCTGAATGGGTGGATGGAGGCCCCAGTGGGGCAGGACTCCAGCAGCCCCTTTGACATTGGCTGGTCCATGAGGGATCTGACCTCATCTTTTCAGCTGCCGTATTCCATCCCTAATGGGTAGCACCCCACCTCTAGCATGCTATCCCAGTGTCTTTAACCTTAAGGCCCCTAATTCTAGCGCCCCCAGCTCAGCTGTAATTTTCAAGAACTATGATTAAAGGAGGTGGCCTTACACAGGGAGCTTGGTGCTCTGTGATAACCTAGAGGGGTGAGATGGCGTGGGAGGGAGGCTTAAGAGGGAGGGGACATATGTATGTTGTCGTCATTTTTGCTGAGTTGCCAAGTCATGTCGGACTCTTTTGCGACCCCATGGACTGTAGTCCACCAGGCTCCTCTGTCCATGGGATTTCCCAGGCAAGAATATTGGAGTGGGTTGCCATTTCTCTCTCCAGGGGATCTTCCCAGCCCAGGGATTGAACCTGCATTGTCAGGCAGATTCTTTACCACTGAGCCATCAGGGAAGCCCTGGACATATATATATACTTACAGCTGTTTCACATCGCTGTACAGTGGAAACCAACACAACGTTGGAAAGCAATTATCCTCCAATTAAAAAAAAAAGAAAAGGAGGTGGCCTTAATCCTTCTCTTTATCTCACCCTAAGGCCCAAGCCCCTTCTCCCCTTTGCAGCTCAACACAAGATTGTCTTGGGGTCATTATCTTTGTTCTCCCACTGTTGGTTTCAAGGCATGGGACCCATCAAATGGCCCCCTCACAAAGGGGAGATGGCAAAAAATGATCTTACTTTACATAAAAGTTCATCATAAACCCCACCCCAATGCATCTTACAGAGATTGGGTGTGGAGTGATGGTGTTCAGGTGGGAGAAATGGGGTGCAGTTTCTGCAGAGATGTTTTGCCTTTCAGAAAGGTTTTACAGGGGCTGGGTGGAACCACAGGTAGAGCTGCTCTAAAAATGCAAGAAGTTTCCAGCTGTGGGCTCTCAGAGGCAATTCTGGGATAAAGGGAAGATCCTCCTATCATGATGTAACACGTTTACAGCAGGAAGGGGGCAGGGCACCTCTCCTTAGCAGGGGTGAAGTGGGGTAGGGCTGAGGCTGGGCTGGGACTTGAAGAAGGAAGTCATGTGCTGGAGAGAGGGGAGGAGCTTCCCAACTGGAGTCTGCCCTGAAAGGCAGGGCCTGTCCCAGAAAGTCAGGAGTGCCCGCCTGGCTGGACTGTGGAGTGGCTGGGGCTGGGGGAGGGAGATGATTCTGGAAAGTGGGTTGCAGCCAGCTGTGAGAGCTGGAGTGCCTAGGTAAGGAGCACGGGCTTCTGTTGGCTTAATAGGACACTCTGAGAGTCTTTAAGTAGGAGAGTAACGTCATAGGATGTGTTTAACTTTTTTGTATATTGTCCCATTATGATCAGGACTCTTACAATGAATTATATGTTTTAAAAGTTTCCACTTCTAACATGTTTTTTAAAGTAACAGGGTGCACATCAACATCCCAGAACAAAAATTTCCCTGAGGTTTTATTTCTATAACCAATAATTAAAAGTAGATCCATTCTATGGGTAGCTATTTTAATATAGTAACATAGCATATATTTTCATTTCTCTTGAATTATAAGCCCTGCTAAATAATTGTTCAGTCTGAGCAAACCTACCAACATTATAGACTAATGCTTACTATTTTTATTTTCATTTTCTCCCTTTCCTTTCTTTTCATTTTCAAAAAAAAAAAAACTTTTGGGGGGGAAGAACTTCACCCAGCAACTACTGACATGTATCTGTGCTTCCTGGGCATACAATATTTTCCCACTTCTGCAGGGATACAGGCAAATAATTCAGTAAATTTTATGCTCTTAGAAACAGTAGCCAAGTTTCAGAATCAAAGTACTTTCGTTGATCGTTCCCAGTTCAAATTCACCTTGAATATTGTCTGACTATTTTTCTAAAACTACCTATACTTTCTCCCCTTTCACTTTTGATTAAAAGAAAATCAAATTAAAAAAAACAAACTCTAATCTACAGAAGAGTTGTGAAGATATTACAACAAATGCCTGTATACCCTTCAATGCGATTCACTGGCTGTTAACATTTTACCTCTACAGATATTCGAAAGCACACACACATATATACATACACACATGTACACACACACATGCATATATACATACACACACACACACAGTCCAGCCTCACCTAGTATTTCCCTTTTTGCTTCTGAGCCACTTGAGAGTAAGTTACAGATACCATAACTTTTCACCCTGAGTACTTCAACAAGTAACTTATAAGCACGAGAAGATTCTTTTATATAATCACAATAATCAAATGTAGGAAATTCAATCTCAATACAGTCATGCACATTCTTTAATCAAACTTAAATTATTCCAATAATATCCTTTAAAGCATGTTTGTTTGTTTTTCCAATCCAGTATCCAATTCAAGATCACACGTCTTATGTACTTTTAATTCTCTGATCCACTTTAGTCTGGAAGTGTTCCTTACATTTTTGTGTTTTTCATGACATTGACATGTTTTAAGTTTATGGGGCCAGATGTTCCGTCACATGTTCCTCTACTTGGATGTGTCTGAATGTTCTCATGATTAGACCCACTTTATGACTCTGGGGCAGAAACACTGTGCCCTTTGCAGTGTATCTAGAGGAGGCATGTGAATTGGTTGTCTCGTTATTGGTGATGTTAACTTTGATCTTTTGGTTAAGGATGTATTTTCACAACTCTCAACTGACAAGAAACACTTTCCTTTTTGCAATTAATAAATAATTTGGGAAAAGATTTAAGACTGTGTAAATATCTTGCTTCCCAATAAATTCTCACCCAATAAATTTAGCATTGAACTGCAAGGAGATTAAACCAGTCAATCCTAAAGGAAATCAGTCCTGAATAGTCATTCCAAGGACTGATGCTGAAGCTCCAATACTTTGGCCACCTGCTGCGAAGAACTGACTCATTGGAAAAGACCCTGATGCTGGGAAAGACTGAAGGCAGGAGAAAGGGACGACAGAATATGAGATGGTTGCGTGGCATCACCGACTCAATGGCAATGACTACATGCTGTAGTCACAAAGAGTTGGAGACGACTGAGCAACTGAACTGAACTAAATTTTAGCATTCATTGAGGATTTTTTTTCCCCAAAATACTCTATTAGTATAATAGTTTCAAAATAGTGATTTTCTTACTCATTTCTTCTACACTTATTATCTGATGTGACGACGAGCTCTCCTTTCACATACCATTTCCTATCCCATAATTTCTTATCTGTCTATATGTTTGTATTTATAAGTGTCACTATGGGCTAATAGACTCTTTGAATAGGATATATTATAATCTTTTACAATTATTATTTATGTTGATACCCAAACTGTCCCTGGTTTTTCCAATAATAAAATTTTCACAGTGGCTTCTGTGGTTTTTTTTTTTAATTGACTAGGGTATTTTCTATGAATTAAAAGACTCTAACTCCTTTATTTTCTGGCCCCGTAAGATGTTTCAGCCTCACCTGGTATTTCCTTGTTCTAGTCCTGGAATCAGCCATTTTTCCAAGGAATGCTTGTTCCTTTTTGAGGAGAAAGGTTTTTAGAAACCAAGATTTTGGGTTCTGAGTCTGGTAGAGAATGTATTTTATTAATAGGAAAAGCAAATGAAAGGCAGGTCGCGTAGGGGCAGCTTTATAGGGACAAAAGCCTTCTCCTGTCCTTCTTGTCTCTACTTGGCAGGGCCTCCGACATTAATGTCTTTCACTCACCATGCTTGATTCCCTGAGATGAGCTGGATGAGAGAGGTCCAACCACAGAAATGATGGAACGTTCTTTGTGGCCTCTTACCCTCTTTTGCTGCCTCCTGGGTTCCCATCTTTGGTGAACTTGAGAGCTTGTCCTGCTCTGAAATTTCCCAACCTTCCCTATACCCCCAAAATTCACCCCACTCCTACCATTTTCCAATGTACTCCATTCTTTGGAAATAGAAGAAAAGGGTTTGGACTCAAACTCTGGGTCCTCTACCTGTGTGTCCACGAGCAAGTTAATGATTTGGGGCCTCAGTTTCCTTATCCTTAAAATGCAGGAGACAGCTTTAATATCATAAACTAAAAGGGAAGGGTTTTGCAAACCCTAACACCTCCATAAAGATGTGAGGGGCTGTTATTACTATAAAAGAAATCCTTTGGTGTATTAATAGCTCCATGAGTTAATGTTCCCAAGTTAACAAAACAGCTTGAAGAAATGGGAATCACTTTGAAGCCAGAGAGGTCCAATCTACCATTAATTGTGTGGTCTTTGGAAAAGTCACTTGGCCTCTTTGGGTCTCAGTTTCTTCATCTGTAAAATGGGATAACAATACCTACCTTTTAGTTTGTTTCTGGGTATTTGCTGAGCCACAGGGTTTCCTGGACTAACCAGGGCTGGTGTGGGAGGTGGAAGGGAGTAAGGGTTGAGCACTGGGGCAAGAGGGCATGAGAGAGTGATTCTCAATCATGGCTGTATATTAGAATAACGTGGAGAACTTTTAAAAACTCCCAGCTCCCAGGATGCACCTGAGGCCAATTATAACAGAATCTTTAGGTGGTAAGTCTGCTGCTGCTGCTGCTAAGTCGCTTCAGTCGTGTCCGACTCTGTGCGACCCCATAGACGGCAGCCCACCAGGCTCCCCCGTCCCTGGGATTCTCCAGGCAAGAACGCTGGAGTGGGCTGCCATTTCCTTCTCCAATGCATGAAAGTGAAAAGTGAAATTGAAGTCGCTCAGTCGTGTCCGACTCTTTGCGACCCCATGGACTACAGCCTACCAGGTTCCTCCGTCCATGGGAGTTTCCAGGCAAGAGTACTGGAGTGGGGTGCCATTGCCTTCTACGGTGGTAAGTCTAGGCATCACTAATTTTTAAAGCTACCCCTGTGACTCCAACGTTAAGTGAACTAATAAACGTAACTCCTGCTGTCGTTTCTCTTCCTCAGAGACCATGACCCAAAAGGGTAGCTAACGATGGCAATGCTGGGTCTGGGGCAAGTGGCGAGGAAGGCACTTTCAAGCCTTTCAGATCTGCTCAAACACTAGCACCCATGCACTGGGGCTGCCTCTTTCCTGAGTGTATTTCAGTTGAACTTCAGTGACATCATTTGAAAGCTGAAAAGGTCTGCTTTCAGCACAGTGTTGATTTACTCCCCACCATCCCCAAGTACAAAGGATCTTACTTTTAAAAACTCTCCTTAATGATAGTGATACACGAAATGATGTTGAAGTTGCCTGTTCAAAACATCAACAATACACTTATACGTATAATGAGCACATTATGCGTGTAATCTGGGGTTAGCCAGAGACTTGTCATCTTGACCACATGTTGTGCTGTCAGGCAGAGGCTTCTAGGAGACCACATGGGTGCCCCCCAGTCATGCCCTTCCATGCTGGGCTGGAGCCTGGCCCATATTTGAATAATTTGTGTTTGGGAATTACAGTGAAGCTTTGGGTTTATGTTCTTGTAGTGTATTTTTTGGAGTGGCTATATTGAGTGCCTCTGCCCTTAAAGACAGGGGGCAGTGTCCCATGGCTTTGTGAAAAGGGTGGTGGAAAGAGCCAGAGCAAGATCCAAGAGTCTTGGTTATTAAGGTTCCTCGCTTCTCCCTTGGGCAGATGTCTTTGGTTTCTGGAGATCCTTCCATTCCCCAAGTAAATGCCTGGCTTTGCCTGCAGTGAGGCCAGCTGGGTAAATCATGGGATACATAGCAAAGGTAGTTCTCGAACTGTCCAGGTGACAGAAAACCTGGAGGTTGTGGCACTTTTAGTCTCTGTGCATTGAGCACCTACTACGTGCCTGGCGCGTTGTGTGCGCTGTTGTGTCTCACTGGCCTTATACCCTGCAGGGTAGACATTATCCCTACTTATTCCCCAATAATAAAACCAAGGCCCCGAGAGGTGAAATAAGTTGCCCAAAGTTGCACAGCTAGTAAGCAGCAAGACTGGAAACCAGGGCTGACTGACAGATGCCACTCTCAACATTAAACTATACTATTCCATGAGGCCCGAGTTATCAGCTCTGTCACCTCCCCTCTGGCTTATAGAGATGTGAGAATTCATGAACGAGTCTTACCTCTCCACAAAACCATCAAGCTGCGAGACTGTACTTGTAGAAGTCCTGCCTTCCTTTCAGAAAGATTTCCTGTTACCCCTGTGGCCACCACCATGCAGATGTGACAATACTTAGACAGCAGGCAGCAAGGGAAGCATTTCTCTCACTCTGCCCTTGGGGCACTTCTCAGCCTTCTCTGGAAGCTCGTCGTGCGGACACATCTAGAACATACCACGGTCCATCGAGACTCCGTCGCTGGCTTTCGTGCTCTATACGCACACTCTACTTTTGTTTCCGTCCATTTCTGGCCCCCCCACCCCGGTCAGTAGAGGCCAAAGTTGTAAGGAGTTTATCTTAAAATCTAGTCTTGGTTTTAAAAATTCTAGCTCATAGAATCTTACATTCACAGAATTTTAAAGTTGGAAAGGATGCTAAAGATTACCCATTTAAACAGAACAGAGAGCCCAGAAATAAACCCACACACTCACAGTCAATTAATCTTCAACAAAGGAGGCAAAAATATACAATGGAAAAAAGACAGTCTCTTTAGCAAGTGGTGTTGGGAAAGCTGGACAGCTGCATGTAAATCAACGAAGTTAGAATACTCTTTCATACCATACACAGAAACAAACTCAAAATGGCTTAAAGACTTAAATATAAGACATGACACCATAAAACTCCTAGAAGAGAACATAGGCAAAACATTCTCTGACATAAACTGCAGCAACACTTTCCTAGATCAATCTCAGAAGGCAAAAGAAATAAAAGCAAAAATAAACAAATGGGACCTGACTGAACTTAAAAGCTCATGCATATCAAAGAAAATCATAAACAAAATGAAAAGACAACTTATGGACTGGGAGAAGATGTTCGTAAATGATGCGACTGACAAGGGCTTAATTCCCAAAATATAAAAACAGCTCATACAACTCAACAATAAAACAACATTGGAGTGGTTGTCATTTCCATCTCCAGGGGATCTTCCTGACCCAGGGATCGAACCTGGGTCTCTTGCATTGCACACAGATTCTTCAAGGTCTCAGCCACCACGGAAGCCCACAGTAAAACAAACAACCCAATCCAAAAATGGGCAGAAGACCTAAATAGACACTTCTCCAAAGAAGACAAACATATGGCCACTAGGCACATGAAAACATGTTCAACATGTCTTACTATTAGAGAAAAGCAAATCAAAACTATAATGAGTTATCACCTCACACCAGTCAGAATGGCATCGTTAAAGTCTACAAATGACAAAGGCTGGGAAGGGTGTAGAGAAAAGAAAACCCTCCCACACTGTTGGTGGGAATGTAAATTGGTGCAGCCACTATGGACAACAGTATGAAGATTCCTTAAAAAAATAAAAATAGAGCTACCATATGATCCAGCAGTCCTACTTCTAGGCATTTATCTGCAGAAAAACATGGTTTGAAAGAATATATGCATCCCAGTGTTCACTGCAGCACTATTTAAATAGTTAAGACAATGGAAGCAACCTAATATGTATATATATATACATATATATATGGAATATTATTCAGCCATAAAAATGAAATAATGCCACTTGCAGCAACATGGATGGACCTAGAGATTATCACACTAAGTGAAGTCAGAGATAAATATCATATGACATCACTTCTAAATAGAATCTAAAAAAAACGATACAAATGAACTTATTTAGAAAACAGACACAGACACACAGACACGGAAAGCAAACTATAGTTACCAAAGGGAAAAGGGAAGGGGGAGGAAAAAATTAGGAGTTTGAGATTAACAGATCTACACTATCATGTATAGCATAGATAAAAAACAAGGGCCTACTGCAGAGCACAGGGAACACCCGAAACGAACACCACAGTATAAATCAACCACATTTCAACTTAAAAAAGGATCAGAACAAAGCCAAAATGGAAAAACAAAGATTACTCACTTAAATCTCCTTTATTTACAATTGGGGAAACCGAGGTCTAGAGCTATTTAGACGCCCACTAAGGTTACGATGTGAAATCAGTGGTCAGAACAAAATATCACGAGAAGTTAAGTCAGGCGATCCCTTTCCCCTTGTCAGTTCACCCCAGAATTTCATTCTTGTCTGACACTTTGATTGCTTTTCGAGAACCTACTTCCGGGATCCCCTTCATCGAGAGATGAGGCTAAGTGGGCGGGACCTGTGGGCAGGCAGGATGGAGGGGACAGATCACTTACCCTCAACCCCAGGCCACAGCCTGGGCTTCAGTGCAGCCTGGAGATGCTGGTCACAAAGCAGGAACCAGAGAGCACCTTTGCCTCGGAAGCCAGGAACATTTTGAGGGCACAGCTCCATGTGGCAGGAGCGGGCCAGGGCATTTAGCAAAGCCCCTCGAATAGACGCCAATGTGAGGAAGTCCCAGTGGCAGGAGAATTCAGGACCTGGGTCCTGGCCGCCAGTCGCCTGGAGACCAGCTCTGATCTGCTTGAGAGCTTTGGCCCCAGCAGAGCCCGGCTTGTGCTCAGTGAACGATTAAACCACCTGGGGAGTCACACGAGGATCCCAGGTGTGTTTCTGAGGTTTCTCCTCCTGAGGACAAAGACCAGGATTTCACTCCTATTCCACAGATGCAGTTCTAAACAACCTAAAGCTATTTCTTTTTTTCAAATCCAGTCTGTCTTTAAAATAAGAATCTTGTTGACAAGATTCCTGGGAAGTGTCATAGACTTTGAAGGCATTTTTATAGGAAGAGCTCCCAAAAGGCTTGGAATAGTGATTCTCAACCCCTGCTTGTTAGACCTGGTGAGATTTGAAAACCTCCCCCTCGCTCTGGCCCTGCCTGCATAATTCAATCAGAACCTCGGGAGGTCAACCACATCAGTAGTTAAATCTCCCCAGGTGGTTCCAGTTCCACTGTGGCCGGTTATGACCCCCTGGTGGAATTAGTAGAGTCTCCCAGGCAACCTTTGGAAAGGACAGCAGGGATCTGGATAGCTAAGCTTCCACGTGATTGCTCCCAACTATCCTTAAGCATAGGCTTCCCTGGTGGTTCAGACAGTAAAGAATCCATCTGTAATGCAGGAGACTCAGGTTCCATCCCTGAGTCGGGAAAATTCCCTGGAGAATGAAAAGGCTACCCACTCCAGCATTCTTGCCTGGGGAATTCCATGGACAGAGGGGCCTGGCGAGCTACAGTCCATGGGGTTGCAAAGAGTTGGACACGACTGAGGGAATAACTAACATAAACACACATCCTTAAGCACCTTGTTGGTCCAGTTAACCCCTGGCAGTGGGGCACACCTAAGATCATTTCACTGCTCTGACTTGATTTAGGTTCAGTCAGACCAAGAACTGTGCTTTATAGTCCTAGATGGTAGCTTACAGACGGGTTCAGCCATCAGATTCGAGGTGGAAAAGGAAGAAAGAAACAGCCGGTAACAAAACAGAAGTGCCTTGCTGTCGTTCCATTGGTTGGCCCTAAGGTTGCTCTCTCTGCCTCTTCCTCGTTGCTACTGGAAAAATCCAGATGTTGTTGGTGATCTTGAGAAAGTGGCTTTGAAGCTCAAAACAATAAATAACCTAACCAAGATTACCAGACTCATGGGTATTACTCCTATCTGTAAAATGGGAATAATACTGACCTCATAGCACTGGAGGAAGGAGTGAATGAAATTATGTTGGTTAAACTCCTGGCCCAGTGCCCTCCCACTGACTAGTAGCTAATGTTTGTACTTGCTGATTGGTCAGACCCTTCATTAAAAAGAAAAATGACTCAAAAAAGTTTGTTTTTAAAGATGATAAATTATCCTTTGTATTTTAATGTGTATAAGAAAGGTAAATTTCCAAGTCTTCACTTTGAACTGCTCAGATGTGAATACTCAGCTCACAGTAACTTAATGATGGTAATAATCCTTTGGTGGATGTTGATTCAGCATTACCTTAACATTGTAGTGTGTGTGCGCATGTGTGTGTGTGTGTGTGAGTGTGACTGTGTGTGGGCACGTGCGCTCAGTAGCTCAGTGGTGTCCAACTCTTTGCGACCCCATGAATTGTAGCCCACCAGGCTTCTCTATCTGTGGAATTTTCCAGGCAAGAATACTGGAGCAGACTGCCATTTCCTACTGCAGGGCATCTTCCCTACCTAGGGATCAAACCCACATCTCTTGCATCTCCTGCATTTGGCAGGCAGGTTCTTTACCACTGTGTCACCTGGGAAGCCTAACGTTTCAGTACCATAACAGAAATCGGAAAGTGTAAAAATCTTTAAAAACACCATCTTTCATGATCGAAAGAAAAGAATTCACATATTTGATGTACTTTCAGGTTCTGACTGCTTTTAAAGTCAGGCACAGGGCTTCCCTGGTGGCTCAATGGTAAACAATCTGCCTGCCAATGCTGGAGACACAGGCTGGATTCCTGATCTGGGAAGATCTTACAAGCCGTGGAGCAACTAAGCCCGAGAGCCACAGTTTGTTGAGCCTGTGCTCTAGAGCCTGGGAACCGCAACTGCTGAGCCCACGTGCACTAGAGCCCGTGCTCCACAAGAGAAGCCACTGCAATGAGACGCCTGACTGCAACTAAAGAAAAGCCTGCTCAGCAGCCAAGGCCCAGCACAGCCAAAAATAAATACACTTTTTTTTTTTTTTTTTAAGCCAGGCACAATAGAACTCAGGGGAAGAGATCCACCATCAACAATAGTTATAACCCTAACATGTATAATATGCTTTAGTTTTCAAAGCATTTCCCATATTCAATGCAGTAACCTTAGAAGAAAGGCAAGGGAGCCTTATACCCATTTTACAGATAAAGAAACTGTGGGCTAAAGGTACTCAGCAGAGCTAGGTCTGAAATCTCTGCGATTTCCAAGAAAGCACACTGATTCCGTAGTTAAAAGAGGAGAGATTGAGTCCACTCAGAAACTGTGTACAGTTTATTCAGTACTACAGGCCAGGCACTGAGTGTTGGGAAGGACAGTGAACGCAGTGGACATGGTGCTGTCCCCATGGAGCCCACAGTTAATGCAGTTCATGAGTATAGTCACACTCCAGCTCCAGTTTGTTCCTCTGCTCAGGGTAGCTGCTCTTTCCAACTTCACCTTAGCAATGTGTCTATGCATAAGCTCCAGAAAAAGCAGCTACTTCTGGTCATCGGTCAAACACAGGTCTCCTGCATGCCCCTGGCTGATGGCATGGCATTCAGTTTGGCCAGCTGGTGCCCTCACATGAGGGTGATCAGAGCCCCGCACATGCCATCTCTCACCTCTCAGATGCTTGAGATCTGTGGGCCACACCTAGCCCAGGGGCCCAAGGCCTGTCCTCACTTGTGGATCCAAAGCTAACAGGAGAGCCTCCTTGGCGGGTGTTTCCTTTGCCACAGGTTGGATCATAGAGCTCTGGCCTAGGGCCTGGTGACTTCTGTGTCAGGTGGCAGAGGTGGAACAGTGAAGGAAAGGGAGGGTGGGGAGCTATTTTCAGCTTGTTCCAATGGCTTAAAACACCAGCTTCTCTTGTGCCTTATTTAAATGAACAGTCTTGACCTAAAAAAAAGTCAAAGCTGTGACTCAATTGAGCTCCTGAGTTGCTCAAACCGCCCTGGGCTCCTGTCTGGGGCTATTATGAACAACATCTTTGGCTGGTCTGAGGTGGACACTGTTTAGACAACTGAAAGAGCGTTTGGAAACCATCCCCCTGGATTTGGGGGCCAGGATGGAAAACACTGTTTAGGATCCCAGTTTGCTGTTTTGGCCCACTCTTATTTTTAAATTGTGTGGGTGGGACTTGCCCATTCAAAGAAAAATTCATTTCTAGCTTTCCAAAGCAGAGAAGATGGGGCATGTAGACATACCAAGGTGAGCCCAGGCTCACCAGATCCTACCTAAAGAACCACATGTGCTGCATGCACCAGGAACACATTCCTTTGGGGAGAGGAGCCACAAAGCAGGGCATAGTGGGGTAAACATGTCCATTTCAAACCTCTTCTCAATACGAGGCTGGCCTGAAGAAGCGTGTGAAATAGGGAGGGTTAGCCTCTGGTGTTCCATGCTGCCTCTCACCATTGCACAGCTCCTACTACCTGGCCCCACTGCTGAGTCCTGTCTGTCTGTGTCTTCCTTTCCCAGACAGTGCCCTGTGCTCCCAAATGAGCTCTTTGCCTCACCATACCTGTCTCATCAAACTGTTGTTGCTCTGTATTCACGTAGCACCCCAGTAACAGGGGGAAAGTGTTCCAGTGTCCAGCCTGCCTGGGTGCAGAATCAAAGTGGGATGCACAGACAAGAAGAGGTGGCCTGGTGTGAGGGCAAATGCAGGGGTTCTGGGGCTTGGTTCGAATCCTATCCATGCTGTTTCCTGGCCAGGTGATTGTAGTCTAAGGCTCTTCTGGGCCTCAGTTTCCTTTTCTGTGACAACTTCATGGGCCATCAATCTACAGAAACATCTCTATAAATGGTTCCAGCAAATACAAATACAAGCAATGATGATGGGCTTTGAAATCAGCCTTTGGTGGTGATGTCAGTGCTAACGTCACCCCAGCATGCCCTCCTACACCAACAGACTTGACTAAGTTATAGTCAAACAGTGATGGCAGTGATGCTCATACGCACACGTGTAGTATGTGCAGGGCAGGCTCTGTAGCCCGACTATTTGGCTCGCATCTGAAGGCTTCCGATTCCTGGCTGAGTGACCTTGGGCTGGTATCCCGGTTCCCTTATCTAGACATGAGGGCAGGGCGTCCTTGGTAGGTCAGCGGTAAAGACTCCGCCTGCCAATGCAAGAGACACGGGTTCAGTCCCTGGTCTGGGGTTTCACATGCTGGACTCTGAAAGCCTGTGCATCACAACTACTGAGCCTGTGCAGAAACTGCAACTGCTGAGCCCACGCACTGCAGATACAGAAGCCCGGGAGCCCTAGAGCCCGTGCTCCCCAACAGGAGAAGCCACTGCGATGAGAAGCCCGAGCAACACAACTAGAGAGCAGCCCCCGCTCTCCGCAACTAGAGAAGAGCCCAAGCAGCAACGAAGAACCAGCAGAGCCAAATAAAAAACGAATACAAAGTTAAGAAAAAGAAATGAGGATAATGACAGAGTTCCTCCCTTGCCCATCCTCCGCTTCACAGTGAGGTTATAAAGATTAAATGAGCTGATTCATGTAAAGCTCTTGGAACAGTGCCTGGCATCAAGAAAGCATTCAATAAATATTCTTATAACTAGCAGTTTACATTTGAAGAGAATGCTCAGATGGGTTATCTGATTTGCATTTGATTCCTAAACACGCTGGGACAGGCAGAGAATCATATCATTTTACGAGTAAGGAAGTTCAGATTCAAATGGATGAACTATCTCACCTGGAACAGAGCCCAGATTTTCTCACCCCCAAACCAGTGCTCTTTCTCTGCCATATGGGCAAAAAGACCTTAAAACTAAATAAGGGCTCATGACACTCAAATCAGAGGTCAGTGCTTTTGTAAATTCTTGTCGAGAGTTAGATAAAATCAAGCAAAGGTTTCAATGTAGCTTTTGAGTGGTTCCCCACCCCAATGTTTGTAGCTTTCCAGAGCTGCCAAGGCAGATATGACCTGCCCGGTGACAATTGTTCTGTAAAAATAACTTCAGGGGGATGATAAATTTTCCCCAAAGAAGACTCATGGGAACAGTCTGAGCTCTTTCTGAGTTGCCCTAAGGTAGGAGAGTTCAGAAGGTCAGCTGAATTTCTCCATCCAGCTGTAGTGAGGGACTTTCTTCATTGGATTTCAGCTGCTGTTACAAAATTCCCACTTCAATTGAAAAATAAAAATTAAAAAAAAATTGGTTAAAGGCAGAATCCAATATCGCAACCTGAAAAGCAGTTCCAGAAATACAGATGAGCAAATGCAGCCAGAGCCCTCTGCCTGCAGAAACACGGATGCAAAGCACTGAGGCTTTCATTCTGGTCTCGCTCTAGATCCATCAGGCCATCCAGCTGTCATCCTTCCACCCAACATGTACGTATTCAGCTCTGACTCTTGAGGCCACCTCTTGAGTTACTTGTGGCTCATCAAGCAGGCATGGTTGGCCACAGCTAAGAACAGTAGCCTGGCGCCTCTCCTCAGGGGCAATCCTGACTCAGAGCCATAGCTTGGCCTCCTTGGTGTGCCCCTTCCCTCCCTCTTTCCCTTTTAATCTGGGTCAGTGTCTCCAGACATGGTGAGGATGGTGATTTCCTAAAGCATGGCTATTATTTTGTTTCCATATTTGGCCCACCTGGATGTCATGTGTTTAATTTCAAAGCATTGTTGGACCCATTTTTTACCTCTGCTTCTTGGAAACAGAAGAGCTGCCTCTTGGGTCCTCCCCTGCCACATACACGTGGTTCCACCCACACTTCCTCACCGAAAGAGCCCAGAATGATGCCTCCCTGTTCACTGTCTGGCATCCACCCCTGAGTCACATGGCTGTTAGGAGCAAGGATGCCCTGAGCTCTTCTCCACGGATGACAGGTAGGGGAGGGTGGGGAATGTGGAGAGAGAGTGTCAGGCAGAGCAGTGAGCCCACAGCACTACGAGGCAGAGACCTGGGAGCTCCCTGGTTCCTGTCCTGGCCCTGCCAGTAACTAACTTGCTCTCAGACCCCAGGCAAGCAGCTTCACTTTTCTCTTCTTCAGTTTAGCTACAGGGCTATAGGGCGGATCACTAGAAACAGAACCAGTGAAGTCGCTCAGTCGTGTCCACCTCTTTGCAATCCCACGGACTGTAGCCTTCCAGGCTCCTCCGTCCATGGGATTTTCCAGGCAAGAGTACTGAAGTGGGTTGCCATTTCATGTGTTAAAAGGTTCCAGTCTTAGGGTTTCGCCGGTGGTCCAGTGGTTAAGAGTCCACCTTGCAATGTAGAAGACACAGGTTCGATCCCTGGTCTGGGAAGATACCACGTGCTGCAGAGAAACTCAGTCCATGTGCCACAACCACCGAGTTCACATACTGCAACGCTGAGCCTGAAGCCTGCGCGCCTAGAACCTATGCTCCGTGACAAGAGAAGTCACTGCAAATGAGAAGCCTGCGCACAGCAACTAGAGAGCAGCCCCCACTTGCCACAAGTAGGGAAAACCCGAGTGCAGCAATGAAGACCCAGTGCAGCCAAAAATACCCACATAAATTAACTACATTTAAACTAGCTACCGTCCTACCTAAAAATTAGTTACTGTGGATGAAAAATTGTTCTAGGGGAGAGTCCTGCTGAGTCAGATGCCTGACTCCTACCACTTGCTCAATGCTTTTATGTGACTATGAAATAAGAGGAGCCACCTCCACCATCTGGGGCTACAGGATCATGCCCAGACAGTTCTAAAAAGGGTTGAGAAACCCGTCACACAATAAGCTCATACAACTCACAGGGCAAGTATCAGTACTTATTAACTGAGAGATGATACTGCTATTGGTGCCTCTTGTCATAAATATGTTACATGGTTTTGAAATCTTTAGCAACAGTGTGTTAAAAGTCACCGGTGTAAGAATATTCATTTGTATATGCAGGTCTTTTGTGCTCTTTTTCTCATAGTCTGTGCATACATCTGTTTCTTGCTGTACTTATCCCACTTCACTTTTTTTAAATTACTTTTTCATTCCCATTTCCCTTGATAGTTCTCCCTTGAACTGGTCATAATTTAAAAATAAGATTAACAACAATGCAGAAATAGACTCACAGACATAGAAAACAAACTTATGGTTACCAAGGGGAAGGGGAGAGGGGTAAACTAGGAGCTGGGGATTAACAGATACACACTACTCTACATACAATAGATAAACAAGGACCTACTGTATAGCACAGGGAACTATATTCAATATCCTGTAATAAACCATAATGGAAAAAATATGAAAAAGAATACGTGCATATACATGCATAACTGAATCACTTTGACATATGCCTGAAATGTTGTAAATCAACTATATTTCAGTTTAAAAAAAAAAGATTAACAATAATTCAAACTTCATTGTTCTTACCTGTGTTTATTCTAAGAGTTTCAAATACACTGCTCTGATTTTTAAATGGATAGGATAGAATATTTTATGAATGGTGAAACCATTAAGCATCAAAACTTGATGAAACAAGAATATGAGAATTCTGAAACTATTTGTAGGGAATTCTTTTTTAGATCCTCAATAAGGGCAAAATCTTTTAAGAGCAGGTTTTTGGAAACAGCCAGAAATGAGCTGCATTTGCCTCTGAAGCTTTAGCAGCTCTGTGCCTAGCACCCTCTAAGCAAACTTTCACATTCCTCTTCCTGCCCGGGGCTAGCTCTCTCGGCTCCATTTCCTAAGACCCTCCCAGGTCTGCTTACTCAGCTGTGGGCTCGGGGTGAGACTGCCCTGAGACCAGGGGAAGAGGGCACTCGCCCTGGGCCTTCCACTTTACGGGGCTTGCTCTAGTCCCCTCCAGCCCTGCCCTTCCCCATGGGGTGAGAAGGCCACCAGGCCAAGTGGCTGTGTCCCCGGCGGCCTGTGCCTCCCTGTGAGACCACTCTCAGGGTACCAGGAACCCCCAGTTCCCTGCCCAAGGGTCTCCCAGCCTAGCTGAAAATTTTCAGATGGTACAGCGGCTGTGCTTCCCTCTGGCTGAGAGAGGGCTGAAGGGCGCCCCTTGTGTTGGTGGGGGGTGGGGTTTCTCACGTGTGGAGGTGCATTCACCATAAGGCTCCCTCATGGTGTGAGACGGAGCTAAGAGTGACAAGAAAATGGGGCAGGGGCGCCTACAGGCTGGGGCGTCAGGGGCTGGGCCACCATTTGTGGACTTAGGACTTGGGGGAGTGTAAATACTCTAAACCTGAGCCTGGCACTCCATCTGGTTACAAAGGTCCATTTGTCAGGGTAGGAGGACAGGTCATATTTTATTTCACTTTTTTTTTTAAATTTCACTTTTTATTAGCTTGATTTATCACCTTCAAACAGAAAGGCTATGGATCTGTACTCTTACCTTTGTATGTGAAGGTGGCCTGAGCTGGGGCAGGCCTCTTTGGCCTAGTATCTACCTCTCAGCCCAGCCCTGTTGGAAGACCCCCAACTTCACCCCAGATCCTGATTTATGGCTCCCACAAGGCCCAGAGACAGCCCCACCCAACCACTCCACCCAGTTTGGGTTCCTGAGAGCCCCTGGAAAGGAAATTTCCACAAGTGGGAACCAAACCTGGTGAATCAGGCTGGGGCTTGAACTAGATCATTGCCTTTATTTGCTGCAAGATGCTGGAGATTAAGAGGGAGGCTGCCTCTTCAAGGCGGCGCCATAGGAGATCTGGGGCACAGGCAGCATGATGGTTGGCGGAAGCTGAAGGTAGTTGGGGTTCTACCAAAATCTAAAGTTGAGAGATCAAGTGAGTCAGAGCAGGAGAGAACAAAGCCCAGATCCAGGGCAAGACCATAATGGAGGCCTTGAAAGCCCATTGCAGAGTCAGTTATAGGAGAATCAGCTGACCAGTGGATGAAGAGTAGCCGTACCTGCTTAGGTCTGAATGTTTATGTCTCCCTGAAATTCACGTGCTAGGTCCCAGCACCTAGGGTGATGGTATAAAGAGGTGAGGCCTTTGGGAAGTAATTAGGTCATGAGGATAGAGCCCTCATGGTTGAGTTCCTGCTATTATAAAAGAGACCTAGAGGGACTTCCCTGGTGGTCCAATGGATAAGAGTCCACCTTCCAATGCAGGAGATGTGGGTTTAATCCCTGGTCAGATAACTTAGATCCCACATGCCACAGGGCAACTAAGTGCTACAACTACCGGACCCGCCACAACTAGAGTCCCTGTGCCCCCATGGAAGATCCCGCATGGCACAATGAAGACCCTGTATGCAACAACCAAGACCAACACAGCTGAATGAACACTTGTAAAAAGAGAGAGAGAGACCTAAAGAACTTGCTTGCCCCTTTCTCCATGCATGGACACAGCGAGAAACTCCCAGTCATGAACCAGGAGGGGATCCCTCACCAGACCACCACCATGCTGGGACCTTGATTTGGATTTCCAGCCTCCACAATGGTGAGAAATAAGATTCTGTTATTCCAGACAGTTTCTCCAAAGAAGACATACACATGGCCAATAAACATGAAAAGATATTCAACATCGCTCCTTATTAGAGAAATGCAAATCAAAGCTACAATGAGATATCACTTCACACTAATCAGCATGGCCAAAAAATCCACAAGCAATAAATGCTAGAGAGGCTATGGGGAAAAGGGAATCCTCTCACGCTGTTAGTGGCAGTTTAAATTGGTACAGCCACTATGGAGAACAGTATGGAGATTCCTAAACAAACTAGGAATAAACCTACCATGTGCATGTATGCATGCTGTGCTAAGTTGCTTCAGTTGTGTCTGACTCTTTGCAACCCCATGGACTGTAACCTGCCAGGCTCCTCCGTCCATGGGGATTCTCCAGGCAAGAACACTGGAGTGGGTTGCCGTGCCCTTCTCCAGGGGATCTTCCCGACCCAGGAGACCCTCGTCTCCTGCAGTTCCTGCATTGCAGGCAGATTCTTTACCACTGAGCCACTGGGGAAGCTCCAAACTACCATATGACCCAGGAATCCCACGACTGGGCATGTATCCTGAGAAAATCACAACTCAAAAAGACATATGTACTCCCACGTCCACTGCAGCATTACTGACAACAGCCAGAATGTGGAAGGAATCTAGATGTTCATCGATAGGTGAATGGAAACAGAAATTGTGGTACATATACACAATGGAATATTAGTCACAAAAAGGAAGGCCTTTGACTCAGCTCTAATGAGGTGAATGAACCTAGAGCCTGTTATACAGAGTGAAGTAAGTCAGAAAAACAGATATTGTTTATCAACACATTACAGAGAAGTTGAGATGCAGAGAACGGATTGGTGGACACAGCAGAGGAGGGAGAGGGCAGGACAAACTGAGAAAGTGGCATGGACATATATACACTATCATGTATAAAACAGATAGCTGGTGGGAAGCTGCTGTATGACACAGGGGGCCGAGGGTGGCACTGCATGGCTGCCTACAGGGATGGGACAGGCGGGGGGAGGGAGGAGATACGCATACAATTGTGACTGATTCCTGTTGATGTATGGCAGAGACCCCCACAACGTTGTAAAGCAATTATCCTCCACTAAAAAAAAAATCAAAAAGAGATTTCTGTTGTGTAGAAGCTACCTGGGCTGTGGTTCAGCAGTCCAAATGGACTGAGCTAGTACCCTTCTGGAAATGTGTTTCCCAGCCCACCTCTTGTGGGGAGCTCTGCAGGGGTGGGAGGGAGCCCGCAGTCTGGGGTGGGGCAGAGACCCGGGGGCTGTGCTGTGACGGCAGATTCAGGAATGCCTTCCCAGGAGGTGGGGTCAGCGCAGCCTGGCACCCTGCCCTCCTTGGGGGTCTCTGCAGGCTCTGAGATGGGGAGTCCCATGTCAACACGAGTGCCGTGGGGACCAAGCACGTGGAGTGAGGCATTGAAGCGGAGGACAACTTCAGCTGGCAGGGGGTGACGTGCCAGTTTCTCCAAACGCATTCCTGACTGCCCTCTCTCCTGCTGGAGTGCTCGTGGCTGACGAGTCTGGACTCTTCACTCCGCCTAGAGTCCCCTCTACAGGGAGGCATCACTTTCCTCCAGTAGGGGTGACTAAGGCCTGACATTCCAGTGGGGAGAAACAGGTACACATATAACGTTTCAGGGAGGAATCCTGCTCTAAAGCAGCGGTCCCCAATCTTTTTGGCACCAGGGTCTGGTTTCATGGAAGACATTTTTTCCACAGATATGGGTAGGGGATGGTTTTGGCTTCACCCACCACTCACTTCCTGACCTGTACCCCTGCTCTAGGACATAAAGCGGGCATAAGGAGAAGGCAATGGCACCAACTCCAGTGCTCTTGCCTGGAGAATCCCATGGACGGAGGAGCCTGGCAGGCTGCAGTCCACGGGGTTGGACACGACTGGGCGACTTCACTTTCACACATTGGAGAAGGAAATGGCACCCCACTCCAGTGTTCTTGCCTGAAGAATCCCAGGGACGGAGGAGCCTAGTGGGCTGCCATCTACGGGGTCGCACAGAGTCGGACACGACTGAAGTGACTTAGCTGCAGCAGCAAGGATAGCGGGTGATGAGAGGAGGGGCAGTCTTAGACGGGGTGGGTAGGGAAGAGATCATGGAAGGCTTCTCTGAGGAGGTGACGTGTGAGCAGAGGCCCAAGAAAGTGAAGGACTACGCAGGCACTGGGGAGAGGAGCATACTGGAGGGACACCTTGTGGGCAGAGCAGCGTGAAGCGAGTGATGGCGGCAGGGTGGTAGAAACGAGGACAGAGAGGTTGCCAGGGCTGGATCACATAGGGCCTCACCGGCTGCGGCAAAGAGTTTGGGCTTTATTTTTTGTGATAAGATGTTGTTGAAGTGTTTGAAGCTGAGCAGTGATCTAATATGACACACAGGGAGGGGGGTCCCTGGGACTGCTGTGTAGACTGCAGTGGACAGAGGGGGCCCAGGTTGGAGCCTGGAGGCTCCTACAAATCTCCAAGTCAGCGACACTGGCAGTGTAGGCTCGGTCAGATGTTCTCATCTGGGACTCAGGGAGTTCATGCCCTGAGATTGGGGCGGGAACAATGACAGAATATATATATCTCTTTATTTTCATTGCCCTTCAACTAAATTTAACCTTCCCTTCATTTATCAATGTAGGCAACAAATCACATTAATATGAGCATTGCCTGTGACTTTGTCAACACTACCGATGTTTTCATATCACATTATATACAGTTACTGCAGGTCTAGAAATGTTGTCTGTATTCATCACTACCTTGGAATTATAATAGTTATCAGACCTGTCACCAGCTCTTTTCATTTCATGTGGTAATAATAAAGCACATATATTCATATATCAAGTTTATTCTTTAAAATATTTTATGTATTTAAGAATATTATTTGGATACAGGGATTCATCAGTTCAGTTCAGTCACTCAGTTGTGTCCAACTCTTTGTGACCCCATGAATCGCAGCACACCAGGCCTCCCTGTTCACCACCATCTCTCAGAGTTCACTCAGACTCACGTCCATCAAGTCCGTGATGCCATCAAGCCATCTCATCCTCGGTCATCCCCTTCTCCTCCTGCCCCCAATCCTTCCCAGCATCAGAGTCTTTTCCAATGAGTCAACTCTTCTCATGAGGTGGCCAAAGTACTGGAGTTTCAGCTTCAGCATCATTCCCTCCAAAGAAATCCCAGGGTTGATCTCCTTCAGAATGGACTGGTTGGATCTCCTTGCAGTCCAAGGGACTCTCAAGAGTCTTCTCCAACACCACAGTTCAAAAGCATCAATTCTTCGGCGCTCAGCCTTCTTCACAGTCCAACTCTCACATCCATACATGACCACAGGAAAAACCATAGCCTTGACTAGACGGACCTTAGTTGGCAAAGTAATGTCTCTGCTTTTGAAAATGCTATCTAGGTTGGACATAACTTTTCTTCCAAGGAGTAAGCGGCTTCTAATTTCATGGCTGCAGTCACCAACAGCAGTGATTTTGGAGCCCAAAAAAATAAAGTCTGGCACTGTTTCCACTGTTTCCCCATCTATTTCCCATGAAGTGATGGGACCAGATGCCATGATCTTCGTTTTCTGAATGTTGAGCTTTAAGCCAACTTTTTCATTCTCCACTTTAACTTTTATCAAGAGGCTTTTGAGTTGCTCTTCACTTTCTGCCATAAGGGTGGTGTCATCTGCATATCTGAGGTTATTGATATTTCTCCCGGCAATCTTGATTCCAGCTTGTGCTTCATCCAGCCCAGCGTTTCTCATGATGTACTCTGCATAGAAGTTAAATAAGCAGGGTGACAATATACAGCCTTGACGTACTCCTTTTCCTATTTGGAACCAGTCTGTTGTTCCATGTCCAGTTCTAACTATTGCTTCCTGACCCGCATATAGGTTTCTCAAGAGGCAGGTCAGGTGGTCTGGTATTCCCATCTCTAAACAGGGATTCATAGGTTCTGGTAAAAAGGGTGCCAAGACAAGGTGGAAATAGTATATGTGGTGAGAAATGGTCAGGTTCTAGATATATTTTTCAGGGAAAGCTGGGAGAACTAGCTGATGGATTAAGTGTGGAATGAGAAGGAAGAGAAGCTGGCACTCCTGGGTCTTTGTCCTTTATAGGCAGATGAAAACAGATGCTTTTACAGAGAAGAGGCAGATTGGGGGTGGAAAGCAGGCTTGGAGGGGCAGGGAATGGATTCTGTTTGAGGTCTGTTCGTTATTGGACGTTCAAGAGCAGAAGTTCAGTAGACAAAAGAAAAAAAAAGAAGTTCAGTAGACGGTTGTATAAATGAATCTTAGAGCTCAAGGGAGAAACTGGGGTTGGAGATTCAAATGGGGAGGCATTGGCTTATAGGCTGTATTAAAAGTCATAGGACTGGATGCAGGAAATATTACTACATTCTTCTAGAGAACAGGACAGAGGTTAAGAAGAAAGCATGGTACCTACCATGGGCAGTCAGTTCTTTAAGCCTGGTCTTCCCCTACTAAGCAACACCTACTCTGGTCTAGCAGGCTGAAAAAACCTAGTATGATGAATCAAACCTCTCACATGAAGACCACAACAAAGAGGAGCTGTCTGACCGGTACTGAGTCTTGTAACCAGAAAGATGGGGCTTCCCACGTGGCTCAGTGGTAAAGAATCTGCCTGCCCGTGCAGCAGACTCAGGAGACGTGGGTTTGATCCCTGGGTTGGGAAGATTTCCTGAGGGAGGAAATGGCAACCCTCTCCCGTATTCTTGCCTGGAGAATTCCATGGACAGAGGAACCTGGTGGGCTACAGTCCACGGGGTCGCAAAGAACTGGACATGACAAAGTGATTGAGCATGCATGCACACACCAGAAAGATGAAATACATGAAGTTTCCTTGCATCTTCACAAGTGGATCATCTTTCCCCTAATTCAGATGCCTGCACGCCTGTGGAGCCCACGGTCATTTCACGTGCAATGGACCGCTCCAGCCACAATGTATTTCAGGCAGCGATTACTTTAGAAAGGTGGTAATTTAACTGCACAACCAGAGATGTTCTCATATAAGATCGCTCATATTGATGCTAAACCTTAAACACTGTTTACCAGAAACCCAAGGGTGGTTAGTAATTTCATTTCAGACATGAAAGCACAGAGCAGTGATGCCCAAAGTGACTGACTGGGCCTCAGGTTCCTTATCGATCAGCAAGACAGACTCAACAAGGTGCAGCGAACACTCCAAGGCTCTAAAACGGGGCTTCCCTTTCCTCTGAACATTCTTCCCCTCTTGTGAGTGTCTCGCAATTCCAGGGAATGCTGCCATCCAGGAAACGGCGGGAGAGTTCCAGGTGACTGCATTGCTGTTCTTGGCTGGCTGCTCTGATTTCAGGGACATTTTCTTACATTTAGGAGACGGCATCCTTTTTTTTTTTTTATGGACAGAGGAACCTGGTGGGCTACAGTCCACGGGGTCGCAAAGAACTGGACATGACAAAGTGATTGAGCATGCATGCACACACCAGAAAGATGAAATACATGAAGTTTCCTTGCATCTTCACAAGTGGATCATCTTTCCCCTAATTCAGATGCCTGCACGCCTGTGGAGCCCACGGTCATTTCACGTGCAATGGACCGCTCCAGCCACAATGTATTTCAGGCAGCGATTACTTTAGAAAGGTGGTAATTTAACTGCACAACCAGAGATGTTCTCATATAAGATCGCTCATATTGATGCTAAACCTTAAACACTGTTTACCAGAAACCCAAGGGTGGTTAGTAATTTCATTTCAGACACGAAAGCACAGAGCAGTGATGCCCAAAGTGACTGACTGGGCCTCAGGTTCCTTATCGATCAGCAAGACAGACTCAACAAGGTGCAGCGAACACTCCAAGGCTCTAAAACGGGGCTTCCCTTTCCTCTGAACATTCTTCCCCTCTTGTGAGTGTCTCGCAATTCCAGGGAATGCTGCCATCCAGGAAACGGCGGGAGAGTTCCAGGTGACTGCATTGCTGTTCTTGGCTGGCTGCTCTGATTTCAGGGACATTTTCTTACATTTAGGAGACGGCATCCTTTTTTTTTTTTTTAAATTGGAGTATAATTGCTTTACAGTGTTGTGGCGGACTCCATCCTTTTTAAACTCTTTAATAAAAAAGAAAATTTTCAGAAGTGACTAGAGAGGTAGATTTCCTGATGATAGAACACTCTGAACAGAACACAAGAAGCCCAGAAGAACCCCTGATGGAACCACCATAAGAGGATTTCTCAAGTATTTTGTTTCACACAGACAATAGTGTTTGCAAAGAGATAAAATGTGATGTGCTGGAAAGAATGTGGGCTTTGGAGGCAGGAGACCTGGCCCCAATGCCAGCACTGTCACTTTCCAGCTGTGCGATCAAGGGCAAGTTTCTGATGATAAGCTACCTCTGGGTGCCTATGTGCCAGGCCCTTTACAGAAATGGTGTCTTCCTGGCGTGATAGCCAACCCCCTTTTACACAAGGAAACATTACATACAGGTCAGTGCAGTTCCCCAGCTTGTGGGTCAGGGCAAGAAGGATCAAGCACAGGTCACCTAGAAGATTCTACAGGGAGGCCTGAGGGACAAATGCCCTTGAAACATCTGGGATGTAATAGTTGCTCAGGGCACACCACTCACTTCTCATTTGGGGACTCAAAACAGATAATACTTTGATCACTTAATTCACCAGCATCAGAGCCATTGAAAATATCAGACCCTCATCCAGGACTCTACTCCGTTACCAGGACTCTACTCTGTTACCGCAAACTCTGTTTGTGGGTTTGGCTTTCTCAGTCTTTGCCTCGGCACAGCTGGGCTCTGCCCTTGCGTGTGGGTGGAGCATTTTTACAGATCTCAGAATCAGCTCACATCCACAGAGCACTCACCATGGGCCACGGACTACATCCAGCATCAAGGTGCAGTTTCTCACCTCATTCTTGGAGCAGCCCTGAGAGGGAGAGACAGCTGATACCTCTGTTCAGAGAAGAAGAAACTGAGTCTCAGAGAGGGCCAGCCACTTTGCAAAGGTCACACACCTCGCTACCAGCAGTCAGGATTAGAAATGAGATCAGCCTGACTCCTAAATTCTTCATGCCCCTGAGAAAATAGACATTTCTTTGGGCAAACTGGGGTTGGCTCATCTCCTCCCCGCTGTCTTCTTTAGCCTCCCCACAACCCAGTAAAACAAAAACAAGCCCCAAATAGATTATTTCTAAAATGAAGATTCCCAAGCATTTGGGAGGACTCAGGGCTTTAAGTAAACAGCCATTGTCAAAGGGAAAGCTCTATGTGTTACGTGGCAAAGGCCACGCAGACAGTCATGCCCCCTGACTTACTAATTGCACCCCTGGGATTCTGCTGAAGTTATATTTAACATAAACAAAAACTTCCACAAGTATATTTATCATGAAGTTATTTCAATATCTATTTAGAAACAACGTCAAAGTCCAAAATAAGGAACTCCTGTGGCCCATGTGCATCAACACAAGTGGACGTTACACAGCCGTTACAATGATGATTACCTATTCAGAAACAGATAAACATTTATAAATATTATTGTGTATGATTAAGTGAAAATAGCAGAGCATCAAATACATGTGCAATGTAATTACAACTAAGCACAGTATATATGTGTGTGGGCAAAGCCTGGGAAAGAATTACTGAAAATGTAAACAGCGCTGTTAGGCTGACAGAATCATTAAAGTGAAAGTTGCTCAGTCATTTCCAACTCTTTGTGACCCCATGGACTGGAGTCTGCCAGTCTCTTCCGTCTGTGAAATTCTTAAGGCAAGAATACTAGAGTGAGTAGCCATTCCCCTTCTCCAGGAGATCTCCCCAACCCAGGGATCAAACCCAGGTCTTCCACATTGCAGGTGGATTCTTTACCAGCTGAGCCACCAGGGAAGCCCAAGAATACTGGAGTAGGGTAGCCTATCCCTTCTCCAGGGGATCTCCCTGACCCAGGGCTCGAACTGGGGGTTTCCTGCATTGCAGGTGGATTCTTTACCAGCTGAACTGCTAGGGAAGAGGTGCTTTTATTTATTTTTAAGCAAGTTTGCTCACATTAAAAAAAATTTCAAGAAACAAAGCAGGTATAAAGTTGAAAGTATCTGCATTATCCAATAGTTCCTATCACATTATCTTGTGCCCATTTCATGGATGTGTTTTTAAATTTAAAAAGATTCTTAATATATTTTAAATTATAACCCAAGCAAAACAAGTCATTTCCTGCACAACAGCTGTTATGTCTTTCTTTCAGATCATTTGGACTCTTTTAGTAAGATCTGAATATGGCTATAAACATTTTTTAATTTGAAAATTTTTCAGACATATGAAAAATTTAGAAAATAATGTAATGACCATATGTGTACCTACTACCCAGTACAAAAACAAAACACTTAAAATACAGCTTTATAGGTGTACAGTGTACACCTTCCTAATCCCATCTCTCTGTCCCACCCTGTCAGCGTCATGACTCTCCTGAATTTGCTGTTCATGTTTTTCAATTTCCACTATGTATATAAAGCTCTCAAAAATATTTGCTCTCATTTTGCATGTTTTAAATGTGTCTATAAATTTCTGCAACTTGCTTGTTTTGCTCAATATGCTTTTTATGAGACTTATCCATATTGGTACAAATTGTTTATTCATTTTTTGCTGCTGTTAAGAAGAGGTGGCAAGAATACACAGAAGAACTGCACAAAAAAGATCTTCATGACCCAGATATTCGCGATGGTGTGATCACTCACCTAGAGCCAGACATCCTGGAATGCGAAGTCAAGTGGGCCTTAGGAAGCACCACTACAAACAAAGCTAGTGGAGGTGATGGAATTCCAGTTGAGCTATTTCAAATCCTAAAAGATGATGCTATCAAAGTGCTGCACTCAATATGTCAGCAAATTTGGAAAACTTAGCAGTGGCCACAAGACTGGAAAAGGTCAGTTTTCATTCCAATCCCAAAGAAAGGCAATGCCAAAGAATTTTCAAACTACCTCACAACTGCATTCATCGCATACGTTAGCAAAGTAATGCTCAAAATTCTCTAAGCCAGGCTTCAGCAATACGTGAACCGTAAACTTCCAGATGTTCAAGCTGGTTTTAGAAAAGGCAGAAGAACAAGAGATCAAATTGCCAACATCCGCTGGATCATCAAAAAAGCAAGAGAGNATTGAGGGTGGGAGGAGAAGGGGACGACAGAGGATGAGATGGTTGGATGGCATCACTGACCCAATGGACATGAGTTTGGGTGAACCTCAGGAGTGTGATGGACAGGGAGGCCTGTTCATGGGATCGCAAAGAGTCAGACACAACTGAGCGACTGAACTGAACTGAACTATTTCTGTGTGTGAATGGAGCACCCCTGTTGGTGTCTTACCCACCTCCATTCTCTCCATGATACCCATTTCCCTGCCCCCATCCCTGGCTCCCTGCTGCCATCACCTCACATCAGGGACCTTTACATTGTTTCTGGGAGTTTCTGGGTAGAATTCAGGTCTGGGTGGCTGCCCACAGTGGTGACTGGCTTGGTAATTGCCTTAGGCTCTCTTCTCCAGAAGCTGATGCTGACCCAGAACTTGGGGCACAAGGTGTTAATTAGGAATCAACACCTGCAAAATGAAGCAGGAAGGAAGCAGGATCAGGCAGAGCGAAAAACAGAACTGCAATGTGGGCCTTGAAGCCTTGGCCAACCTGCAGGGGGACCTGGGAGGGAGGGAGTGGTGGTCTGCAGGATGTCCCATGGAAGCCTCAAAGGGCTGGGTCTCAAGACCTCTGCCTCACTCAGTCCCCTGGCTGTGGGCTGCCCTGAGGAGGATGTGACCTTGGGCGAGGCTGCTTACATAGCTGAAGCAGACACTGAAGCAGATGATGGCTGGAGGACCCGGCCCCAACTGCTGGGCAGCAAGTGAAAAGTGAAAGTCGCTCAGTCGTGTTTGACTCTTTGTGACCCCATGGACTGTAGCCTGCCAGGCTCCTCTGTCCATGGAATTCTCCAGGCAAGAATACTGAAGTGGGTTGCCATGCCCTTCTCCAGGGAATCTTCCTGACCCAGGCTTCAAACTCAGGTCTCCGGCATTGCAGGCGGATTCTTTACCAGGGCAGCAAGGCCTTCCTAAAGGGAGCTCTGGGCAGTGTGCCCACGTGCACCACAAGAGCACACCTCTGTTCCTCTGTCACACATCTGGGATCACCTCCCACACAAACTCCTTGTACTTGTATCCTGTCTCAGGCTCTGTTCTGGGGGGGCTTACACTAAGACAGTGGATGTATCTCAATGCACACATCCATTCTCCCATTAACGGACATCCCAGGTGCCTGCAATCTTTTGCTACTGCACTCTATGCTGCAGTAGACCTTTTTGTACCAGTCTCCTTTCATATGTGCCATGGGAGTTTTAAGATAAATACCTGGAGGCTGAGTTCTCGGAAAACAGGGTTACACATCTTCAAGTTTACCAGGGGTTGGACCAAGGCCCTGGAGCTGAAGTTAAGATTGAGGATAAGAATATAGTGGGAAGACAGCTTCTTACTGAAAATGTTCTGTATCAGATACTTCATCACAGACAGATCCTCAGAACCCTTCCTCTAGAGCAGAGTTTCTCAAATTTTAATGTGCATACAAATCCCCTGGGGATCTTGCTGTAGTGTAGATTCTGATCTGGTAAGTCTAGATTGGGACTTGAAATTCTGTATTTGTAAGCTTGTAGGTGCTGCTGCTGCTCCATGAACCTCACACTGTGTATCAAGCTCTAGAGAATAAGTCTGATTGGGGGGGGGGTATCGAATATCAAAGTAAAAGATCCATGATTCTTTTTGACCACTGCCAATAGAATAGGGTAAAAAGAGATGGCCTACAGAAGGAAATAACCTGTGGGCTAAACCATTAAGATACTACAAATGTGGAATATTATACTACTAAAGGTCTAGGGATTCACCACTGATGGCTTTTGGGAGTAATGTCAATTCCAGGTTACACCTCACTATTTTCTTGGTGAAAGATAAAGACCAGTGTGGTCTTATAGGAGTAGGTCTGTCTTTTAAATGTCAACTTTTCTGTTGTTCTAGACACAATGTTTGTCAGTTTGAAGGTGCTATAACATTTGTCTATAAAAACTGCCCAAGTCAGGTGGGTGTGTATTTGAGTCCCCAAGCAGATAGACTTGCTTTGAGGATTTATTGCCATGGACCACCATATGGGAAGGTCTTCTGTTCATTCCCATCAGTGCAAAGGGACTTCTAGCATCAGTTAAAGAACTTCTGTTTCTATTCATGATGGTGTAACAAAGATTGAATTTATCCTCCCATTCAAAACAATGAAAAAGATGGATAAATATTAGAAACAATGGGAACACATGAGGTGAGCCCTACAATTACTTAGCTCATTGCCTGCAGAAAGTTTTCCATCTGTGACATATGGCAGGGAACCCAAGCAGAACCTGGGAGTCCCCCTGTGTTGTGTTAGCAGAGATGGCATGCAGGGCAGCCCTGGCATCTACAGTTCATAGGGCAGAGTAGCAGAGGAGAGAGCTGCACACAGGGAGAATTCTGAAGATCTGCAGAGGGTCCTTCCTGAGTATTCATCTGAGTATTGACCAGCCCAGGCATGTGAAGACTGTTGCTGAAACCAAGGAAAGAACCACCCAACAGGATTTGACGGAACAGGGTTCAGCACTCAGTGGCAAGAACAATGCCTGCTCCCCACAGCAAGAGTAGAAAATCTCACAATTCAGGAGGCACTGATTAGAGCAGCAGGGAGGGTCTTGCCTTGGGGGAAAATGAACTGTAAATTAAATCAACTCTGACCTGGCCTAATAAAATTGAAATATAAGACCTGAAATTAACAAACTGTTGGAGAGGAAGAAATTTTCCTCTACTCTTCTAGGTTCTTCTGGCTTGTCTAAGAATTATACTGACATGAGACAGATTAAGAGGAGAAAAATTAAATGAAAGTTTAGCAACATGGATATATGGGAGAGACCCAGGAAAACTGAGTAATTCACAAAAATAGCCTAAGCCCTCACCTTAAATACCATCTTCAGCTAAAGACAAAAGAGGATGTTGGGAGCAGAGGTTTGAGACTTCAGAGGGGAAGTAGGCAACTGACATGAAGATGAAAAAGCAACTGTTTGGAAAAGCCACGCAGAGACAACAGAACACTGATCTTTAGGCCCTGCCTAGCGTTTTCCCCACCATCCTAGCCCATATCTTTGCAGAGATCTCTGGTGATAGCTCTAATCCAGAAACAGACCCTTTATCTAAAAATTTTTAGGGAGCTCAGGGAGGGGTCAAAATTTCTTCCTGAGTCTTTTGGGCCTTGATTGTTTTTGTTCAAAACAGTTCACATGCCAAAGAGACATTTTGGGTGGTGAGTTTTGCTCTCCTACAATACTGTTTCCAAGTAACTTAACTGCATTCCAGAACAAAGCTCAAGAATATTTACATGGATACAAAAAGATTCAACAACCAAAAAAGTAAAACTCCCAATGTTTGGCATCCCAACAAAAAGTACTAGGAATGCAAAAACACAGAAAAATACAATTCAGAATGAGGAGAAAAATCAATCAAAAATCATCAAAGCTGACTTGAAGAATACAGATGATAGAATTCATATACAATAATATTTTTAAGTTATTATGACTATATTCCATATTTCAAGAAGATGGAGGAAAGACTCAATATAATATACAGACACATGAAAGATATAAAATAAACCCAAATTGAACTTTTAGGGACAAAAATGGTGATGTCCAAGATGAAAAATACACTTGCTAACATTAATAGATTTTACATTGCAGAAAAAAAGAACAGTGAACATGAAGATAATAGCAACAGAAACAATCCAAAATTAAACTTAGAAAAAGACTAAAAAATGGGGATATCAGTGAACTGTGAGATAATTTTAACACTCATGTAATGTAGAGATTGGAGTCCCCGAAATGGGGAGGGGGCAGGGGGCCAAAAATAACATTTGAGGAAGAATGGCCAAAAATGTTCTAAATCTGGTGAAAATTATAAACCCACAGATTGAAAGAAGCTCAATAAATCTCAAGCACAAAAACATGAAGAAAACATCACTAAGACATACCATAATCAAATTGCTTAAAGCCAGTGAAAAAGAGAAAATCAAAAGAAGTTGAGAAAAAAGATACATTATTACAGAGAAACAGAAATAAAAATGACAGATTTCTTGTCAGAAACAAAGTAAGCTAGAAGACAGTAGAATGACATCTTTAGAGTAATAAGAAGAAAGAAAAAACAGTCAAACTACACTTCTATACCCAATGAAAATATCTTTAAAAAAATGAAGATGGTCAAGAAAATAAGACAAGCCACAAACATGGAGAAAATATTTCCAAAAGACACAACTCGTTAAGGGCTGTTATCCAAAATACACAGAAAAACACTGAAAACTCAATAATATGAAAATAAACAATTAAAAAATGGGCCAAAGACCTTAACATATACCTCACCAAAGAAGTTATACAGATGGCAAATAAGCATATGAAAAACTGTTCCAGGTTACATGTCAACAGCAAAATGTAAATTAAAACAATGAGATACCTCTATGCACTTATTAGAATGGCCAAAATCTGGAAGGCTGATGACATAAATGTTGGTGAGAATGTGGACAGCAGGAACTCTCATTCAAGTGGGAATGTACAATAGTGCAGCCACTTTGGAAGACAGTTTGGCAGTTTCTCACAAAACCAAACATACTCTTACCACATGATCTAGCAGTCATACACTTTGGTATTTACCCAAAGGAGTTGAAAACTTATGTCCTCAAAATCTTCCACATGGATGTTTTAGTAGCTTTATTCATAACTGTCAAAACTTGGAAGCAATCAATATGTCCTTCAAAAGATGAATGGATAAACTGTGGTACATGTAGACAATGTTCTATTATTCAGTGCTAAAAAGAAACAAGCTAGCTAAAAAGCCTCTTGATGAAAGTGAAAGAGGAGAGCGAAAAAGTTGGCTTAAAGCTCAACATTCAGAAAACGAAGATCATGGCATCTGGTCCCGTCACGTCATGGGAAATAGATGGGGAAATAGTGGAAACAGTGTCAGACTTTATTTTTTGGGGCTCCAAAATCACTGCAGATGGTGATTGCAGCCATGAAATTAGAAGACGCTTACTCCTTGGAAGAAAAGTTATGTCCAACCTAGATAGCATTTTCAAAAGCAGAGACATTACTTTGCCGACTAAGGTCCGTCTAGCCAAGGCTATGGTTTTTCCTGTGGTCATGTATGGATGTGAGAGTTGGACTGTGAAGAAGGCTGAGTGCCGAAGAATTGATGCTTTTGAACTGTGGTGTTGGAGAAGACTCTTGAGAGCCCCTTGGACTGCAAGGAGATCCAACCAGTTCATTCTGAAGGAGATCAGCCCTGGGATTTCTTTGGAAGGAATAATGCTGAAGCTGAAACTCCAGTACTTTGGCCACCTCATGAGAAGAGTTGACTCATTGGAAAAGACTCTGATGCTGGGAGGGATTGGGGGCAGGAGAAGGGGACGACCGAGGATGAGATGGCTGGATGGCATCATGGACTCGATGGACGTGAGTCTGAGTGAACTCCGAGAGATGGTAATGAACAGGGAGGCCTGGAGTGCTGCGATTCATGGGGTCGCAAAGAGTCGGACACGACTGAGCGACTGAACTGAACTGAACTGATTGAGCCACACACAAAAAAAAAATTAAAATATTATTGAGCGAATGAAGCCAGTGTGAAAATGCTATGTACTATATGATTCCAACCATGACATTCTGGAAAAGGAAAAACTACAGAGACGGTAAAGAGATCAGTGACTGTCACAGGTTGGGGAAGGGGTAAAGAAACAATAAGCAGCGTACAGAGGGTTTTGAGAATAATGAAAATACTTTGTATAATACTATAATGGTGGACAGGCCTTCCCTAGTGGCTCAGTTAGTAAAGAATCTGCCTGCAATGTAGGAGACCTGGGTTTGATCCTCGGGTCAGAAAGATCCCCTGGAGAAGGAAATGGCAACCCACTTCAGTATTCATACCTGGGAAATGGACAGAGAAGCCTAGCGGGCTACAGTCCACAGGGACTCAAGAGCTGGACATGACCTAGAGACTAAACCACCATAATGGTGGATACATATCATCATGCATTTTTCTAAAACTATACAACAGGCTTCCCTGGTAGCTCAAATGGTAAAGCGTCTGCTTACAATGCAGGAGATCCAGGTTCGATCCCTGGGTCGGGAAGATCCCCTGGAGAAGGAAATGGCAACCCACTCCAGTATTCTTGCCTGGAGAATCCATGAACAGAGGAGCCTGGCAAGCCACCATCCATGGGGTCACAAGAGTTGGACACGACTTAGCGACTACACCACCACCACCACTTATTCTATCAGGAACGTTATTGGAAGTCTGACAAGCAGAGGGAAAATGATAGCAGAAGGAATCTAGATCTACGTAAAGGAATAGTGTCAGAAATTACACTGCATGGGTCATGTTTTTTTGGTCGTGTCATGTGGGATCGTAGTTCCCTGACCAGGGATCAAACCTGTGCCCTCTGTGGTGGACGTGCTGAGTCCTAACCACTGGACCTCCAGGGAATTCCCTAGATAGGTAATTTCTTTTCTTATCTAAATCTCTTTAAAAGGTAATTGACTATGCAAGACAAAATAAAAACAATTTGCTTATGTAGAAGTAAATGTATGACAACAATAACAAAGCCTGGGAGAGGAGAAATAGAAATAGCTATTAAAAGGTTCTCATATTTTACATGAAGTGGCATAATATCTCTTGAAGGTAAACCATGATAAATTAAAGCAACCACTAAAGTAGCACAATAAAGAGTTACAGCTAATAAGTCAACAATGGAGATAAAATGAAATAATGAAATATATCCAATTAATCCAAAAAGAGTCAGAATAAGATGGGAAAATGAACCAAAAAAATAGATGGTAAAAATAGAATACAGCAAGGCAGTGGAATTAAAGCTAACCATATCCAAAATCACAACACATTAAAATAGGCTAAACATTCCAAATTAAAATAGAGATAGTCATATTGGATATAAAAGTAAGATACAGGTTTCCCTGATGGCTTAGTGGTAAAGAATCCGCCTGCCAATGCAGGAAACACGAGTTGGATCCCTGATCCAGGAAGATCCCATATGCCGCGGAGCAACTGAGCTTGCATCACAACTATTGAGCCTGTGCTCTAGAACCTGGGAGCCACAACCACTGAACCCATGTGCCTCAACTACTGAAGCCTGAGCGCCCTAGAGCCCGGGCTCCTCAACAAGAAAAGCCACTAGTGAGAAGTCGGTGCATGGCAACTAGAGAGCAATCCCTGCTTGCCACAACTAGAGAAAAGCCCAAGCAGCAACAAAGACCCAGCACAGCCATAAATAAATAAAATTATATATAAATTAATTTGGCAAAAGAAATAATTTTGAAAACAAAACAGAGAACAAAGTTTCAGCAACAGAGAAAGAATTTTTAGGTAAAGAGGGGGTTCAGTCCCTCTGAGTTCCACTTTGGGGTCTATCACTGGGTCCAGAGATGTGCTTATTGGTCCTCTAGTTCCAGGGCAGCCAGAGCTTCTCAGCTTCCCAGCTGACATGGGCTGGCACTGTCATCCAGCACTAAACACAAAGACAGTATTATCCCTAGATCAGGGTGGTCAAGGTGGCCTGTCCCACACCTTCTGCTTTCAGGACCATCTGCTCAGGCCTTCCTGTGGCTGAGGCCTCTCCCTGGAGGGAGATCAAGGAGCCAGGGGGAGCCAAGGACAAGGAGGACCTTCCACATCCAGGGTCTAGGTCCCAAAGGCCCTGGAACTCTCTGCTGAAATGACCTGACCCCAATTCTAGGGCCATTAATGAACTCTTATACAGATCCATCCTACCAAAGGAGGGCACTACAGGGGCCAAGGCGGCTGTAGTGGGAGCATGCCAATGAAGTCTGGACAGGGTTGTCTGTACCCATGCCTGCAAGGCCCTCTGTCATGAGGAACAGAGACAAAGATGTGGGGGAGACGCAGAATGAACTGTGAGCCAGGGAGCCCTCATTTAAGTTCTTGCCTTGGTCTCTGTGAATGTTAGTAGTGGGCCTGCCCCAAGAAGAATGAACGGGAGACATCCACAGAAAGCACAAGAATCATGAAACCAACACATTTAGTAGAACTCCTAACTCGGTGTAGAGAGAAAAGTGCTCCCAAAGTCGCTGCATTAATAAACCTGGACCTAAAGCTTTGGAGATGGAGAAGGAAATGGCAACCCACTCCAGTGTTCTTGCCTGGAGAATCCCAGGGATGGCGGAGCCCAGTGGGCTGCCATCTGTGGGGTCGCACAGAGTCGGACACGACTGAAGCGACTTAGCAGCAGCAGCAGCAAAGCTTTGGAGAAGGCAATGGCACCCCACTCCAGTACTCTTGCCTGGAAAATCCCAAGGACGGAGGAGCCTGGTAGGCTGCAGGCCATGGGGTTGCTAAGAGTCGGACTGACTGAGCAACTTCACTTTTACTTTTCACTTTCATGCATTGGAGAAGGAAATGCCAACCCACTCCAGTGTTCTTGCCTGGAGAATCCCAGGGACGGTGGAGCCTGGTGGGCTGCCGTCTTTGGGGTCGCACAGAGTCAGACATGACTGAAGCAACTTAGTAGCAGCAGCAGCAAAGCTTAGTTTATTTTTCATGTTAAAAGTCAGGGGAAAAAAATGAATTATTCTAATCACTAAGATTCATTTGTTTTAAAAAAAATGGCAATAGTTCCCTACATCAGTATGAGGATAAACTGAGAATGCAGGCAATATTTCATGGAGGTAAGCACTTAGCACATGCTGATATGATTGTTCTGTTTCTATCTTCCTTCAGCTGGTCCCTAAGATAATGTTCAAAGCATTACCTTTTCCCTTACTATGTCTGGTCAGATCTAGTTAATAAAAAACAGACACTAAGACATTTTTAAATGTCAAGTAAGCCAAGTTAATAATTGCTCACCTACGATATGAGAGCAAATTGTAGTTTGGGATCAAAAGCAATTGTTTTTCTACTTTTCAGAGCAGGCAGAATTCCTGATGGTTGTGCACCACGTGAGTGTGGGGACAAGCTTAGAATCGAATGGTCTTATCATCATGGCTTACGCCAGACCCTGGCCGGGGGCATCTATCCAGCTTAATGAGGGTAAGATTTAATCTGTCTTGTCTGGAAAGAAAGGAAGAACCGAAAACCCATGCCGATGACCATGAAATCTGCTAAAATATCAAACCACACTACATGAGGATAGTCTTCAAAGGCTGGTGAGGTTGCAGGGCATGCGGCTCATGGCGGAAATCACAGCTGTCATCCCTTACACCTGTGTAGCATTCTGCTATTTCCATAGGGGTGTGGTAGGCAGGATTTCCCATCATCTTCATTTAGAGACAGAGTGGTGCTCACTACACAGAGAACCCAGGGATGGAACCCTTGCATTCCCCAAACTCCCTTTGGGAGAATGTTTGGAGACGATCGTGCTGGCTCTGGGGCTGGACAGAGGACAGTGCTCATTAAGTGCCTGTCAGATGCTGCTGGGATTCACCTCTGCAAGACCTCTAACAAGGGAGGAAGCCACAATGCCTTCAGAGAAACCCCCACCCCTGGACCACTGAGTGCAGTCTTTCCCATGAAGGCCTGGCTAATGGGGAGGCTCGTGCCCTGGATACAGGGTTTTGTCTCTTCTCTGTCTGCCCTGGAGGAACAGATGCTTGTAACACATGTAGGCATCTGGAGACACGTTTTGAGCCCCAGATTTCTGAAAGGGTGCTCTGGGCTGCAGATCTGGCTGGAGGACATGGTCCTGGACACATAGTACCTCTCAGGGATGGGGCCAGATGCTCAACAACCTCATGGGTGTTCAGGCTGATACACTCAGAAGAGGTGCAAGGGCAGGCAGCCAGCCAAAGTAACCCAAATGATTATACTATCATTTACGGGGCTTCCCTTGTGGCTCAGATGGTAAAGCATCTGCCTACACTGCAGGAGACCCGAGTTTGAGCCTTGGGTGGGGAAGATCCTCTGGAGAAGGAAATGGCAAACCACTCCAGTAGTCTTGCCTGGAAAATCCCATGGACAGAGAAGCCCGGTAGGTGACACAACTGAGTGACTTCACTTCACTTTACCATTTATGGAGCATGTTCAAGCACTAATTATTTCATATACATTATCTTATTTAATCCTCAGAACACCTTGGATTGGTTTCATTATTCCCATTTCACAGATAAGGAAAGTGAGGTTTAGTGGGGAAAAGAAATTTCCCAAAGTACACAGCTATAAGTGGTGGAACCAAGAACTTTTCAAAAGGCCAGCTTACAAAAAGTCAGGAGGGTAACACTTGGGTTGAAGGTGCTCCCAGGACATTGTTTAGGGAGCCTTATTTTGACATCTGAGGTTTTCATACTTGGAAGCTCAGTCATCTAGGATTCCACAAAACTTGCTGGGCAGTAACTGTCACGCGTCACGTCCAGGTCCACAGAGCCCCAGCCTAGCCTGGCAGTGCTCACTCCCACAGTCTGGGGTTCCTGATCCAGGGCCCCCTCCACACCTTCTGGAAGCTTTCCTGTGGTTACCAAGACTGAGCCTGGGAAAGTGGCCAGTGCTATTTGTCAGCTTTTGCCTCTTTCAGCAGCACATGGGATTCTGGCTGGGGATGTGACAGAAGAAATATGGTTGTTGAGAAGGCTTGTCTGTCAGCTCCGTGGGGGCAGAAACACACCCCTGGGACTTTGTAGTTCTCAGGACCCAAGGCCGAGCTGTTTTCTCAAAGGACAACATCTGTCTCCTCTCTAGTTCTATTGCAGGCTGCCTTGCTTTTTCCTGGTAGAGGAGGAGACACTGTGACTGTGAGTACCTTCCTCCCAGTCCTGGGGCTTTTAACCCTCCCGGCAGACAGACAGAAAACATCCCTGAGGGGGCCAAGGTGGGGCGGAGGGGCAGGGGGTGTGTGCCAAACTGGGAGTCCAGCATGGGATCCTGGGCTGAACCAGGATAGAGGACCAGTCGGAAGTGGACTGAACCACACCACACACTAAGAGTCAGATGGCACCTGAGGATGAGGGGCCCTGGCTCCAGGAGTGTGGAACTGACGGTGGAGGGAGGGAGGCAGGTGTGCAGAGCCGTGGGAACCTGCAGGCCCCAGCTGGAAAAGAAGCGAGGCGGGCAGGAGTTTGGCAAGAGGGGCTTGTGGAGCTGGCTGTTCTGGTTGCTGTGCCCGTGGACTCATCAGAGTTCAAGGAGAGAGACAGGCTGTCCCAGCTGTTTACTCCTATGAGGCAACAAGTTAAACTAAAAATCCTCTAGGATTCAAAACCAGCTTTTGTACATGCTAGCCTCCACTTTCCTTTCTGGCCTCATCTCTAGCTACTTCTCTTTTTGTCCACTCTAGCCCTGGTCAGAAAGTCTGTTTTCCAAGAGACTCACAGACTTAGAAAATGAACTTACAGTTGCTGGAGGGAAGGGACAGTTAGGGAGTTTGGGATGGTCATGTACACACAGTTACATTCAAAATGGATAAGCAACAAGGACCTAACGTATAGCACATGGAACTCTGCTCAGTGTTATGTGGCAGCCTGGATGGGAGGGGGTTTAGGGGAGAATGGATACACTTATATGTATGGCTGAGTCCCTTCCCTGTTCACTGGAAACTACCACAACATTGTTAATCAGCTATACTCCAGCACAAAATAAAAAGTTTAAAGTCTGAAAAACAGAAACAAACAAACAAAAAGTCTGTGTCCCTTCATATACCAGACCCTGGCCGGGGGCATCTATCCAGCTTAATGAGGGTAAGATTTAATCTGTCTTGTCTGGAAAGAAAGGAAGAACCGAAAACCCATGCCGATGACCATGAAATCTGCTAAAATATCAAACCACACTACATGAGGATAGTCTTCAAAGGCTGGTGAGGTTGCAGGGCATGCGGCTCATGGCGGAAATCACAGCTGTCATCCCTTACACCTGTGTAGCATTCTGCTATTTCCATAGGGGTGTGGTAGGCAGGATTTCCCATCATCTTCATTTAGAGACAGAGTGGTGCTCACTACACAGAGAACCCAGGGATGGAACCCTTGCATTCCCCAAACTCCCTTTGGGAGAATGTTTGGAGACGATCGTGCTGGCTCTGGGGCTGGACAGAGGACAGTGCTCATTAAGTGCCTGTCAGATGCTGCTGGGATTCACCTCTGCAAGACCTCTAACAAGGGAGGAAGCCACAATGCCTTCAGAGAAACCCCCACCCCTGGACCACTGAGTGCAGTCTTTCCCATGAAGGCCTGGCTAATGGGGAGGCTCGTGCCCTGGATACAGGGTTTTGTCTCTTCTCTGTCTGCCCTGGAGGAACAGATGCTTGTAACACATGTAGGCATCTGGAGACACGTTTTGAGCCCCAGATTTCTGAAAGGGTGCTCTGGGCTGCAGATCTGGCTGGAGGACATGGTCCTGGACACATAGTACCTCTCAGGGATGGGGCCAGATGCTCAACAACCTCATGGGTGTTCAGGCTGATACACTCAGAAGAGGTGCAAGGGCAGGCAGCCAGCCAAAGTAACCCAAATGATTATACTATCATTTACGGGGCTTCCCTTGTGGCTCAGATGGTAAAGCATCTGCCTACACTGCAGGAGACCCGAGTTTGAGCCTTGGGTGGGGAAGATCCTCTGGAGAAGGAAATGGCAAACCACTCCAGTAGTCTTGCCTGGAAAATCCCATGGACAGAGAAGCCCGGTAGGATCCCTTGTGGCTCAGATGGTAAAGCGTCTGCCTACACTGCAGGAGACCCGGGTTTGAGCCTTGGGTGGGGAAGATCCTCTGGAGAAGGAAATGGCAAACCACTCCAGCAGTCTTGCCTGGAAAATCCCATGGACAGAGAAGCCCGGTAGGTGACACAACTGAGTGACTTCACTTCACTTTACCATTTATGGAGCATGTTCAAGCACTAATTATTTCATATACATTATCTTATTTAATCCTCAGAACACCTTGGATTGGTTTCATTATTCCCATTTCACAGATAAGGAAAGTGAGGTTTAGTGGGGAAAAGAAATTTCCCAAAGTACACAGCTATAAGTGGTGGAACCAAGAACTTTTCAAAAGGCCAGCTTACAAAAAGTCAGGAGGGTAACACTTGGGTTGAAGGTGCTCCCAGGACATTGTTTAGGGAGCCTTATTTTGACATCTGAGGTTTTCATACTTGGAAGCTCAGTCATCTAGGATTCCACAAAACTTGCTGGGCAGTAACTGTCACGCGTCACGTCCAGGTCCACAGAGCCCCAGCCTAGCCTGGCAGTGCTCACTCCCACAGTCTGGGGTTCCTGATCCAGGGCCCCCTCCACACCTTCTGGAAGCTTTCCTGTGGTTACCAAGACTGAGCCTGGGAAAGTGGCCAGTGCTATTTGTCAGCTTTTGCCTCTTTCAGCAGCACATGGGATTCTGGCTGGGGATGTGACAGAAGAAATATGGTTGTTGAGAAGGCTTGTCTGTCAGCTCCGTGGGGGCAGAAACACACCCCTGGGACTTTGTAGTTCTCAGGACCCAAGGCCGAGCTGTTTTCTCAAAGGACAACATCTGTCTCCTCTCTAGTTCTATTGCAGGCTGCCTTGCTTTTTCCTGGTAGAGGAGGAGACACTGTGACTGTGAGTACCTTCCTCCCAGTCCTGGGGCTTTTAACCCTCCCGGCAGACAGACAGAAAACATCCCTGAGGGGGCCAAGGTGGGGCGGAGGGGCAGGGGGTGTGTGCCAAACTGGGAGTCCAGCATGGGATCCTGGGCTGAACCAGGATAGAGGACCAGTCGGAAGTGGACTGAACCACACCACACACTAAGAGTCAGATGGCACCTGAGGATGAGGGGCCCTGGCTCCAGGAGTGTGGAACTGACGGTGGAGGGAGGGAGGCAGGTGTGCAGAGCCGTGGGAACCTGCAGGCCCCAGCTGGAAAAGAAGCGAGGCGGGCAGGAGTTTGGCAAGAGGGGCTTGTGGAGCTGGCTGTTCTGGTTGCTGTGCCCGTGGACTCATCAGAGTTCAAGGAGAGAGACAGGCTGTCCCAGCTGTTTACTCCTATGAGGCAACAAGTTAAACTAAAAATCCTCTAGGATTCAAAACCAGCTTTTGTACATGCTAGCCTCCACTTTCCTTTCTGGCCTCATCTCTAGCTACTTCTCTTTTTGTCCACTCTAGCCCTGGTCAGAAAGTCTGTTTTCCAAGAGACTCACAGACTTAGAAAATGAACTTACAGTTGCTGGAGGGAAGGGACAGTTAGGGAGTTTGGGATGGTCATGTACACACAGTTACATTCAAAATGGATAAGCAACAAGGACCTAACGTATAGCACATGGAACTCTGCTCAGTGTTATGTGGCAGCCTGGATGGGAGGGGGTTTAGGGGAGAATGGATACACTTATATGTATGGCTGAGTCCCTTCCCTGTTCACTGGAAACTACCACAACATTGTTAATCAGCTATACTCCAGCACAAAATAAAAAGTTTAAAGTCTGAAAAACAGAAACAAACAAACAAAAAGTCTGTGTCCCTTCATATGTGGCTCTCTCATACATCTTTGCCTGAGTAAGTTGCTGGCTCTCCTCCAAGTGCCCACTCATCGGCTCTCTGCCTATGGAAACTCTGCTCATCTCACCTGAACAGGTAAGTCATGTAAGAGTTACAGTTAGGAAGGATAGGGAAACATAGTTATCAGAGAAATGGAAATTAAAATTTATTGCAAGACATCATGGCATGGCTATGACGTTAGCAGATTACAAACAAAAAAAAACTCAAAAAACAAAAATCACCCAGTGCTGATGCACTTCTGATGTAATGGGTGAGTCTGTTGCTGCTGATGGTATAAATGGGTCCAACCTTTCTGGGAGGAACAATAGAGAAATATATTTCAAGGGGAATAGAAATGTTCAATGCCTGTTGACCCCCATCAATCCTACTTTGCAGAGCTAAGCGAAAGAAAATGATACTAGGCTTCCTTGGGGCCTCAGTGGTAAAGAATCTGCCTGTCAATTCAGGAGACACGGGTCTGGCCCCTGGTCTGGGAAGACCCCACATGCTACAGAGCAACTAAGCCCCTGCACCACAGCTACTGAGTCTATGCTCTAGAGCCCCAGAGCAGTAACTACTGAGCCCACGTGCTGCTACTACTGACGCCCACATGCCCTAGAGCCTGTGCTGGGCAACAAGAGAAGCCACCACGAGGAGAAGCCTGCACACCACAGCTGAAGAGTAGCCTCTGATTGCCGCAACTAGAGAAAACCCCGCACAGCCACAAAGACCCGGTAGAGCCAAATGATTTTTAATTGATATTAAAAAAGAAAACAATACTAAAGAATAAAAAAGCTACATGCATAATAAAGTTACCCCTTACTTGTGGCTCAGCTGGAAAAGAATCCTCCTGCAATACAAGAGACCTGAGTTCGATCCCTGGGTTGGGAAGATCCCCTGGAGAAGGGAAAGACTACCCACTCCAGTATTCTGGCCTGGAGAATTCATGGACTGTTTGGTCCATGGGGTTGCAAAGAGTCGGACAGGACTGAGCAACTTTCACTTTCATACTTACATCATAATTGCTAACTACAAAGAAACGGGAGAAACAGCCCAACTATCCCAGGGGCCTATAAAGGAAATTACTTTCACCACCAGATGGAAAATACGATGAAAACTATTAGCAAAAGGAAATGCTTATCACATAATGTTTATGAGAGCATAAAACTGTACCGTGAAGATACTATAAAAATCATATATACGTATGAATAAAGATGTGCAAAGGAACACAGAGAAAGGAAACTACTTCTTAGGGTACTATTTTTATTAGAATGTTGTTGATATAATAAAAATCTACAAAAAAAAATGCTACCCTCCCTTCACAATCCCTGATTCACCTTGTCCCTACTTGGTTTGTGATCCTTATTACATTGTGGCCTGAATGTAATTATTACAATATACTAGTTTTGGACCATAAACTCTTCAAGGACAGGGACTGTTTTACTTTTTGTCTCAACTGAGCACTTGTATCTGCCTAGCACATAATAAATGTTCAATAAATATTCAGTGAATTCAACCACTGCTAAAGACTATCTTTGCTTCAAAATAAAACTCAGCAGATTATTCCCTTCACTCTCTTGTCTCCTGGCAAAAAGCACTCAAATGAACAAATATCTATATTCCTTTTAAAGGCTTCTTGGGAAGGAAAATGCACATCTGAAAAGTTAGCATTTTATATCTGGAGTGAAACACAGATGCAGCAACACAGGCAACACTTGGAAATCTACTGAGACTCTTAAGGCAAGATGTCTAAAAACTGAAGCCATACTGAGGTTTGCCATGGGGACAAGTGGATCCTGGCCAGGAGAGAGCTATTCACCAGTCCCCCTGGGAGTCCCGAAGCTGCTATGTTTGAATCAAGGCCTGTCTCATATGAGCTTCAATGTTAAGACCGGCCAGGAGACAGGAAATGGGCTAACTAGCAGGAGCTTAACCCTCCCAAAGGGGATAACGGGAATTTACTGAGGAGTTATTTTTAAGTACCCAGGCTTTACTGATTGCTAGGCATGCTGTGTACACGTCCTTAGGCTCCCATTTTACAGATAAAAACTTGAAGTTCAGAGATAATATATGACTCACCCAAGGTCAAAGAGCTAGTAAGGCCAAGACCCCAAAGCAGCCGCAGGCTCTTAATCTTCCCTACCCAGAATGCCTTGCAACACATTACGAACAGCCCCATTTTGGCTGTTTGTCCAGGTTGGTTAAGTCACAGGGTTTTTCTTTCCCCTGTTTCTCATTTTTTAGAAGGCCAGTTAACTTTTTCCCAGGACTGTGGTGAAGAGGGAGTGGGTAGGTTCTTGCCTGTACCGATAACTCCCACAGCCTTCCAATCAGATTATTTTCACCTGGCTTATGTTTTTCTCTGTTTTCAGCCTGGCTCAAGGAGCCCTTGATTTTATTCTATGCTCTTTGTTTTTTGCTTTGTTTTTAAAAAGACTTTTAAAGTCTTTATTGAATTTGTTACAATATTGCTTCTGTCTTATGTTTCGGTTTTTTCACCCTGAGGTATGTGGGATCTCAGCTCCCTGACCAAGGAACGGAGGTGTGAAGCCGCACCTCCTTGGAAGGTGAAGTCGTAACCACTGGACCACCAAGGAAGTCCCAGCGGCGTGCTCTTTGAATCGCTGGGGTCCATCAGTCATTTTCTGCTCAAGAAAATCACATATTCTCTCTTATCAGTGACTTTCCTGATGCCCGAGTGTATAAATCATTTTTAGGACACGTTTCTTTATCTGACTACAGTCTCCCATATTGAGGCTAGGTTTTAGGGCATAAAATAGCAGTTGTTCCAGAACAGCTTCTTCCAAAATTATATGAATTTTTTCTTGGAAGTAAAGCTTTTATACAAATTGCACTTTTTTAGCATTTAATATTCTCCTACTCTGTGTTCCCTTTCCTCTTTTTCTTCCATGCATTTGTGGTGCAAAACTGACATTTTCAGTCTCTCTTAATGCAAATAACAATGTTTGGTTAATACCCAGCTTCACTTAGGTAGAGGCAGGATCCCCTCTGCTTGCTCTCCTGTTGCAGCTGCTTCAAGTTGTACTCATTTCTATTTCGCTTAGTTTTATTTTGTGCCCTTCAAATTATCTTCTAAAACACAATATTCCACATCAGCTAAAAATTGATTTAAAAATAGATGGTACTTAATAAGTCCCAAACTACAAAATCCCACCCATTCTTAATTGTCTGGGGCTTACATAGTTATACATTAAGTGGTAACAGATGTCCCCTACTGGAGACAGTTTTCAGGTCTGTGTTTCATCATTCCCTCCAAAGATAGTCAATTTCACTTCTTTCATTCTTGCATTAAAAAAGAACAAATAGAAGGGGAAAAAGTGGAAGCAGTGACAGATTTTATTTTCTTGGTCTCCAAAGTCACTGTGGATGGTGACTGCAATTGTAAAATTAAAAGATGCTTGCTCCTTGGAAGGAAAATTATGACAAACCCACGCAGCATATTAAGAAGCAGAGGCATCATTTTGCCAACAAAAGTTCATATAGTCAAAGCTATGGTTTTCCAGCTTCCCTGGTGGCTCAGAGGTTAAAGCGTCTGCCTCCAATGAGGGAGACCCGGGTTCAATCCCTGGGTTGGGAAGATCCCCTGGAGAAGGAAATGGCAATCCACTCCAGTATTCTTGCCTGGAGAATCCCATGGACAGAGAAGCCTAGTAGGTTACAGTCCATGGGGTCGCAAAGAGTCGGACACGACTGAGCGACTTCACCTCATGGTTTTCCAGTAGTCATGCATGGATGTGAGAGCTGGACCATAAAGAAGGCTGAGGGCTGAAGAATTGATGTTTTTGCATTGTGGTGATAGAAAAGGTTCCGAGAGTCCTTTGGACAGCAAGGAGATCAAACCAGTTAATCCTAAAGGAAATTAATTCTGAATATTCATCAGAAGGACTGATGCTGAAGCGCCACTACTTTGACTACCTGATGTGAAGACCTGACTCACTGGTAAAGACCCTGATTCTGGGAAAGATTGAAGGCAGGAAGAGAAGACAGCGACAGAGGATGAGATGGTTAGATGGCATCACTTACTCAATGGACATGAATCTGAGCAAATTCTGGGAGATAGTGAAGGACAGGGGAATCTGGCATGCTGCAGTCCATGGGGTTGAAAAGAGTTGGACATGACTTAGTAACTGAATGACAATAATGAGAGAATATTCTCTAGGTTTAAAAAGAGTGAAAACTTCTGCATTTGGAAGAATAGTTTAGTGATAGATGTTTTAGGCTGTTTTCTAGATTTGCTGTATATTATGTATATTTCACTATTAAATGAATATTTTAATATATGTGTGTGATGGATGAAATCTGGCTACAGATTCTCTGCAGGTCCTCTCATCAAGAAGTGGAGTCTATTTTCCTACCCTTTGAATCCAGGCTGAACTTGTGACTTGTTTTGCCCAGTAACTGGCCTCCTGTGAGTTTAGGGGCACAGAGCCTAAGAGGACTTGCAGCTTCTGCCTCTGCATTTGCTGCACTGAGACTATCTTTAGGAAGCCAGGCCATCCTGCAGGAAGGTGAGAGCCCAGCTGGAGGAGAACCCAGTCCCGCCTGCCAGACATGAGTGGGAGCATCCTGGACCTTTCTGCTCGTGAACTCAGGTAAGACCTTTTGCTTGCATGAGCCCAGGTGATACCAGCAGAACCACCATCCGGCAGGTCCACAATAGTGCAAAAAAAAAGAAATCATTTTGTTTTAAGCCACTCGGTTTCTGAGATGGTTTGTTAAATAACAATATATAAGTGAACAACATGGCATCCTCAAGTCACTGTGAGAGAGAGTGAGTATGTGTGTGTATATAAATCCAAGTATGTGTGTTTTAAAGAAAACTAGTTCCTTAGACCTTAGAGGCAAATTACTCCCTTTGGATGCTCCTCATATTCAGGGTACAGATTAGAAATGGGCTTTTCATTCAACATCCATTTGTGGGATATAAAAAAAAAAAAACCTTTCAACAAAGTGCATATGGAGGGAACATATTTCAACATAATAAAGTCCATTATGACAAACGCACAGCCAACATCATACTGAATGGTGAAAAGCTGAAAAATTTCTCTCTAAGGTCAGGAACAAGGGTGACCACCCTTGCCACTTTCAATCAGCATAGTATTAGAAGTCCTAGGCACAGCAGTCAGAAAAGAAAAAGAAATAAGAGGAATCCAATTGGAAAGGAAGAAGTAAAACTGTCACTGTTTGCAGATGTCATTATATTATACATGGAAAATCCTAAAGATGCACAAAGAACTATTACAATAAACAAATGCAGTAAAATTATAGGAAACAAAATTAATATATAGAAATCTGTTGCATTTCTATACACTAATAACAAACTATCAGAAAAACAAATTAAGAAAACAGTCTCATATACAACTGCATAAAAAAAAAAAATACCTAGAAATAAATCTAACCACTGAGGTAACACCTGTACTTGGAAAGCTATACGACGTTAATAACAGAAATTGAAGATAACACAAAAAAATGGAAAGATACAGCGTGCTCACAGATTGGAAGAATCAGAGGCTAAAATGATCATATTACCCAAGGCAAAGCTACAGATTCAGTGCAATCCCTATAAAAATACCAAATGGTGTTTTTCATAGAACTAAAACAAATAATTCTAAAATTTGTATGGAAACACAAAAGACCCTGAATAGCCAAATTGATCTTTAGAAAAATAAGAGCAAAGCTGAAGATATTATGCTCCCTGATCTCAAACTATACTACAAAGCTACAGTCATCAAGACAGTATGGTACTAGCACAAACACTGATCCATGGAGCAGAATAGCAAGCCCAGAAATGAAACTACACTTACATGGCCAATTAATCTATGACAAAGGAGGCAATAATATACAAGGAGGAATATATAGGCTCTTTAATAAATGGTGTTAAGAAAACTGGACAACTACATACAAAAGAATCAAACTGGACTACTCTCTCATAGCATTCACAAAAATAAATTCAACATGGATGAAAGACTTAAATGTAAGACCTGAAACCATAAAACTAGAAGAAAATATAAGCAGTAAGTTCTTTGACATTGGTCTTAGTAATATTTTTTGGATCTGCCTCCTTAGGCAAGGGAAACTAAAGCAAAAATAAACAAATAGGATTTCATCAGACTAAAAAACTTTTGCACAGCAAAGGAAACTATCAACAAACAAAAAGGCAGCCTACTGAATGGGAGAAGACATTTATAAATCATATATCCAATAAGGGGTTAATATTCAAATTATACAAAGAACACATAAAACTCAACATCAAAAAAACAAACAATGCAATTTAAAAAATGGGCAGAGGATCTGAATAGACAGTCCAAAGAAGACATACAGATGGCCAACTGGCATATGTAAAGATGCTCAAAATTATAAATCATCAGTTTAGTTCAGATCAGTCACTCTTTGTGTCCTGATCTTTGTGACCCCATGGACTACAGCATGCCAGGCTTCCCTGTCCATCACCAGCTCCCAGACCCTACTCAAACTCATGCCCATTGAATCAGTGATGCCATCCAACCATCTCATCCTCTGCCGTCCCCTTCTCCTACCACCCTCAATCTTTCCAGCATCAGGGTCTTTTCAAATGAGTCAGCTCTTCGCACCAGGTGGCCAAAGTATTGGAGTTTCAGCTTCAGCATCAGTCTTTCCAATGAATACTCAGGACTGATTTCCTTTAGGAATGGTCTGGTTAGATCTCCTTGCAGTCCAAGGGACTCTCAAGAGTCTGTCTTCTCCAACATCACAGTTCAAAAGCATCAATTCTTTGGTGCTCAGCTTTCTTTATAGTCCAACTCTCACATCCATACATAATTACTGGAAAAACCAGAGCTTTGACTAGACGGACCTTTGTTGGCAAAGTAATGTCTCTGCGTTTTAATATGCTGTCTAAGTTGGTCATAACTTTTCTTCCAAGGAGCAAGCATCTTTTACTTTCATGGCTGCAGTCACCATCTGAGTGATTTTGGAGCCCCCCAAAAATAAAGTCTGTCACTGTTCCCACTGTTTCCCCATCTATATGCCATGAAATGATGGGACCAGATGCTATGATCTTAGCTTTCTGAATATTGAGCTTTAAGACAACTTTTTCACTCTCCTCTTTCACTTTCATCAAGAGGTTCTTTAGTTATTTGTTTTCTCCCATAAGAGTCATCTGCATATCTGAGGTAATTGATATTTCTCCCAGCAATCTTGATTCCAGCTTGTGCTTCATCCATTGCAGCATTTTCATGAGGTACCCTGCATATAAGTTAAGTAAGCAGGATGACAGTGTACAGCCTTGACGTACTCCTTTCCCAATTTGGAACTAGTCCAGTTCTAACTGTTGCTTCTTGACCTGCATACAGATTTCTCAGGAGGCAGGTCAGGTGGTCTAGTATTCCCATTTCTTGAAGAATTTTCCACAGTTTGTGGTGATTCACACAGTCAAAGGCTTTGGCACAGTCAATAAAGCAGATGTTTTTCTGGAACTCTCTCACTTTTTTGATGATCCAACGGATGTTGGCAATTTGATCTCTGGTTCCTCTGCCTTTTCTAAAACCAGCTTGAACATCTGTATGTTCACAGTTCATGTACTGTTGAAGCCTGGTTTGGAGAATTTTGAGCATTACTTTGCTAGTGTGTGAGATGAGTGCAATTATGCAATAATTTGAACATTCTTTGGCATTACCTTTCTTTGGGATTGGAATGAAAACTGACCTTTTCCAGTCCTGTGGCCACTGCTGAGTTTTCCAAATTTGCTATTGAGTGCAGCACTTTCACAGCATCATCTTTTAGGATTTGAAATACCTCAACTGGAATTCCATCACCTCCACTAGGAACCTGGAATGTTAGGTCCATGAATCAAGGCAAATTGGAAGTGATCAAACAGGAGATGGCAAGAGTGAATGTCGACGTTTTAGGAATCAGCAAACTAAAATGGACTGGAATGGGTGAATTTGANGTGATGTTTCCTAAGGCCCACTTGATTTCAAATTCCAGGATGTCTGGCTCTAGGTGAGTGATCACACCATTGTGGTTATCTGGGTTATGAAGATCTTTTTTATATCATTCTTCTGTGTATTGTTGTCACCTCTTAATATCTTCTGCTTCTGTTAGGTCCATACCATTTCTGTGTTTTATTGAGCCCATCTTTGCATGAAATGTTCCCTTGGTATCTCTAATTTTGACGAGATCTCTAGTCTTTCCCATTCTATTGTTTTCCTCTATTTCTTTGTATTGATCACTGAGGAAGGCTTTCTTATCTCTCCTTGCTATTCTTTTGAACTCTACATTCAAACGGGTATCCTTTCCTTTTCTCCTTTGCCTTTAGCTTCTCTTCTTTTCACAGCTATTTGTAAGGCCTCCTCAGAAAGCCATTTTGCCTTTTTGCATTTCTTTTTTCTTGGGGATGGTCTTGATCACTGCCTCCTGTACAATGTCACGAACCTCCGTCCATAGTTCTTCAGGCACTCTATCTATCAGATCTAGGCCCTTAAATCTATTCCTCACTTCCACTGTATAATCATAAGGGATTTGATTTAGGTCATACCTGAATGGTCTAGTGGTTTTCCCTACTTTCTTCAATTTGAGTCTGAATTTGGCAATAAGGAGTTCATGATCTGAGCCACAGTCAGCTCCCGGCCTTGTTTTTGTTGACTGTATAGAGCTTCTCCATCTTTGGCTGCATAGAATATAATCAATCTGATTTCGGTGTTGACCATCTGGTGATGTCCACGTGTAGAGTCTTCTCTTGTGTTGTTGGAAGAGGGTGTTTGCTATGACCAGTGCATTCTCTTGGCAAAACTCTATTAGCCTTTGCCCTGCTTCATTCTGTATTCCAACACCACATTTGCCTGTTACTCCAGGATTTATACTTATCAATCATCAGACAAATGCAAATAAAAACTACAATGAGATAGCATCTCACGCTTGTCAGAAAGGCTATCATCAAGAAAACAACAAATAACAAATGCTGATGAGGGTGCAGAGACAAGGGAACCCTTGTACACTCTTGGTAGAATTGTACATTTGTGCATCCAGTATGGAAAACAGTATGAAGATTCCTCAAATAATTAAAAATAGAACTGCTATATGACCCAGAAATTTCACTTCTGGAAAAGAAGACAAAAACACTAATTTGAAAAGATGTGTGTGTGTATGTCGCTTAGTCACGTCCAACTCTTTGGGACCCTATGGACTGTAGCACACCAGGCTCCTGGAATTCTCTGGGCAAGAATACTGGAGTAGATTGCCATTTCCTACTCCACAAGATCTTTCTGACCAGGGATTGAACCCAGGTCTCCTGCATTTCAGGCAGATTCTTTACCACCTGAGCTACAGGGAAGTCTCAACATTCGTTGCAGTATTATTTAAAAAGCCAAGATATGGAAGCAACTTAAGTGTAAATCCATAGATGAATGGATCAAGATATTGTGTCTGTATTCACACACACACACATATATCACACACAATGGAATATTAATTATTCCAGTATAATTATCAGCTATTGAAAAAAAAAAAAAAGGACTCTTGCCATCTGCAACAACAGTGGATGGATTTAGAGTGTATTATAAGTGAAATGTCAGACAGAGAAAGACAAACACTATGATATCACTTATTACATAGAATCTAGAAAACAAAATGAAGCAAAAATAGACTCATAAATACAGAAAATAAACAGGGAGCTGCCAAAGGGGAGGGATGGTGAGGGGTGGGTGAAACAGGTGAAGGAATTAAGAGGTATATACATCCAGCTATAAGATAAATAAGCCATGGGGATGTAATATATTTCATAAGGAATATGGTCAATAATACTGTATTAACTTTGCATAGGGATGGTTACTAGACTTGTGGTGGTGATTATTTCATAATGTATGTAAATATCAAATCACTATATTATATACCTGAAATCATCATAATATTGTATGTCAGCTATTTTTCAATTAGAATGTAAAAAAAATTTAAATAATAAAAAAGTTATCTCTAGCCCATGGGGGTAAAAAGAAATGAGCTTTTTAAAGGAGTAAATAGTAGACAGTCTAGGAATTTGCAAAATTATTATTAGCCAAAAAGTACTAGGCAAATGAAACAAATATACATAAAAAATATATGCTGTCTCTTCAACTATCGGGGATTCTCTGGTGGCTCAGACGGTAAAGTGTCTCCCTGCAATGTGGGAGACCAGGGTTCGATCCCTGAGTCAGGAAGATTTCCCTGGAGAAGAAAGTGGCAACCCACTCCAGTACGCTTGCCTAGAAAGTTCCATGGATGGAAGAGCCTGGTGGAGTCCATGGGGTCACAAAGAGACATGACTGAGTGACTTCCCTTTCTTTTCTTTTCTTTCTTTCATTCAACTACTTAAACACTGTGTGAAAAGTATGCATTTAAAAGCACTTTCTTTTATTGTTAAAGCATTTTTCTTATGAAATATTTCCAGTCTACACAAAGGATAAAAAATAAATATCAAGATTATTACAGATAAAATGAAAGCCCCTCCTCAATAGCATTCTCCTCCCTTTGCCACCAGATGGAGTCATTGTTGCTAATTGGTGTTTATCATGTCCATGTATGTCCACATGTAATATCCAGCTGTGCAGTTTTACAGTTTTATGTGAAGTGAATCATCCATATGCAACTCCAACTTGCTTTGTATCTTCAGGGTCAGGTTTTTGAGGTTTATCCATGTTGGCTCAGGTGGTAACCCACTGGACTCTATTCTTAGAAAAGTAAGCTACGAGTCATTTTAACGGACTCATTTTGCTGTACAGCTGAAACTAGCAAACACAGCACTGTAAATCAACAATACTCCAAGTCAAGAATTAGTAAAATAAATAAAAATGTAAAAACCATTCTTGGCTGGCTGACTGTAAAAATTAAAGCCAGCTGGACAGATTTGGCCCACAAGCCAAAGTTTGCTGAACTGTGTTCTAATGAATCACAAAACTGAGCTTGATGACATACTTTTAAGCTTCACTTCTGTTAAATATGTTCAATATACTAAAAACTCTAGACTTGTTTTTGGATCCTGAGGTTAGATATCTCTACCTGGACATCAAAACAGAGATGTGTATTTGTAAGACAATAAAAATAATAAAGTGGGGAGATACAGCTGTCCCTCAGGATTCATGAGGCATTGGTTCCAGGACCTTTTGTGGACACCGGAATCCACAGATGCTCAGGTCCCTTATATAAAATGTGGAAGTATTTCCATATAACCTACTCGTGTCCTCCCATATACTTTAAATCACCTCTAGATTAATTACAATACCTGATACAATGTAAATGCTATGTGAACAGTTGTGGCACACAGCAGATTCCTGTTTTGCTTTTTGGAACTTTTTTTTCAAATATTTTCAATCCAAGATTAGTTGAATCCCTGGATGTGGAACCTGTGGATATGGTGGGCTAACTGTACTCACTCTATGAGAGAACAGGGGTTGCGACACCTGAGGGGACAATGGAACATTCCGTCCATTTCACTCCCACCCAGGGCACCCATACAGTCACTGTTCCGTTCACCTCTTCCCTCTATCTGTCTGTCTGTCTCTCCCTCTTTCCATCCTTCCAGTGTAAGTATGGCAAATGAGTGTACGTGAGATGATTCTGCTGCAATACAATGTCTAAGATTCAAAGCAAAGGCAGGCTCTCTGTCCTATATCTCTGAGTTCTCCAACAGAAATGTAATGTGAGCCCAAATGTCATTTTAAATGTTCTGGCAGGGGCTTCCCTGGTGGCTCAGTTTTAAAGAATCCACCTGCCAATGCAGGAGACATGGGTTTGATCCCTGATCAGCAAGATCCCACACGCCGTGAAGCAACTAAGCCTGTGTGCCTCAACTATTGAGCCTGTTCCCTAGAGCCTGGGAGCAGCAACTGTTGAAGCCCAACACACGCTGGAGCCCTGCTCTGTAACAGAGAAGCCGCTGCAATGAGGACTGCACACCTCATCTAGAGAGTAGCCGCTGCTCACTGCAACTAGAGAAAAGCCCGGGCGGCGAAGAAGACCCAGCACAGCCAAAAATAAATAAATGTTCCGGCAGCCACATTTTAAAAAGCAAAAAGAAAAAGGAACTTTCAATAACATATTTAACCTCGTATGTCTAAAACAAACCTCATACTTCTAAAATATTATCATTTCAATATGTACTTAGTTTAAAAATGATCAGTGAAACAGTTCATAATTTTTCACACCAAGTATTCAAAATCTGATTTGTGTTTCACAGTTAGAGCACATGCTAATCTGTGCTACCCACATTTCAAGAGCTCAGTAGCCACCTGTGGCTGGGAGCTATTGCATTAGCACCAGTGTACCTTCAAAATCGGAGGGAATACACACCGAGTAATCCTTCATGGGTCAGTCTTCCTATCAGTGAGTGCACACTGTGAAGGTAAGTTTGTATCTTTCCATGAGACTAGAGGAAGAGTCTGCAGGGCTGCTGGAATGGCCGAGCGGAGGCAGCCCCAACATGGCTGGGGAGCCTGGTGGGAAGCGCCAGCCCTATAAACCCCTGACGTAACCTTAGGAAGCTCACTTTACTTCCTGACCTTTCAGGGCATCAGTTTTCCTCTCTCTAAAATGCAAAAGTAGACTAGAAGCACTTTAAGGGCCCTTGTAGCACTGAGAACCCTGAGCTTTCCATTTCCCATGGCCAGTGTTCTTGGAGTAAGGACAGTGCTGGTCCTCTGCTGAAGGGATGGGCTGTGCTCTGTATTCCCAACATAGAGCACCAGAGCGCCTTTCATTAGAAACTGACTCCTGCATGTCCCATAGAGTCAGAGCTTAAACCTTGGCTCTTTTAGAGGAACCATGATTCCTCCCGAGGCCAGGCTGGCACCATAGCAGTCCACAGTCAGAGAGAACCACAAACCAGTTCCCTGGGTGGCATGGTCTGGGCGGTGCTTTATTTAGATGAGTGCACACAGAGATGCTACAGTTCAGCCTGGGCATATGATTACATGGTCTGGACGCCGTGTGGTCTCAGGGCAAGTCAAGAACACTGACTGAATCCCAGCTCACACGAAATTTACTGTGCCCTGTCTCAATTTCCCTTTTTCTCAAATTGGCAGCACAGCTGTCAGATATCTTATGGGTATGACAGTTCTATCCAGATTCTCAAACCTCTTTTTAAAGAACCCCAAGTCTCTACTGTAAATGCCACAGAAATCCAAGTTTCAAAGTACATTCGGGCTGAAACCAGTTTTGAAGTCATGCAAGATCTCAGGTTTCACCTTTTTTTCTTCCTTGAAGATCCAGTGATACGAAGAAGGTCAAGTAACCATGATTATTAGCCCGAGAGGGCCAAGGAAAAGGAAGAGAAAGGGTAACTTTCATTTTATTCATCAAGGTCTTACTGAAAAAGAAGTGGATGAGTAGACACCAGAAAGAAATCTTGTTGGCTGTTAGTGTTTTCCATCCCTTTGGAGTTGGGCACCAAAGGGCTAGGCTCCCAGTTATGGGTGGGAAGAAAAAGGAAGGCTTTTTTAAGATTTTTTTTTTTTAACGTGGACCACTTTTAAAGTCTTTATTGAATTTTGTTACAATATTGCTTCTATGTTTTGGGTTTTGTCCCGAGGCATCTGGGGCTTCTCAGATGGCACTAGTGGTAAAGAATCCACCTGCCAATGCAGGAGACATGAGTTCCAGCCCTGGGTTGGGAAGATACCCTGGAGGAGGAAATGGCAACCCACTCCAGTGTTCTTGCCTGGAGAATCCCCTGGACAGAGGAGCCTAGCAGGCTACAGTCCATAGAGTCACAGAGAGTTGGAACTGGAGCAACATAGCATGCATGCATGAGGCATCAGGATCTTAGCTCCCCAGCCAGGTATCTAACCCACACCCACCGCACTGGAAGGTGAATTCTTGACCAATGGACCACCAAGGAGGCCCCAGGAAGGCTCTCTTTTTAATATCAAACTCTATCAGCAGTCAGGAGGGGAATTTTTCAGGGCATTCTGATTCTTGGCAAATTATCACTGGATATCGGACACGACTGAAGTGACTTAGCAGCAGCAGCAGCATGCCCCCTACATTATCTCTTTAAAGAGACCATCACCACCCAAAGCCCTGAAGGCTCATGCAAAATCTACCTTTTCTGAGAGCTCATTTTCGTGGGCCATTTTGGTTTGATCCTCTTGATGTGACATTTTCAGATACTATTTTTAATTTCAAAGGTAATGTAGAATTCAATTCAATAAGTCTTGAACACACATAAAAATCTGGTAAAAACTCATATAAAACGGTATACAACAAGAAGCAAATTTCATTCCATCCCAACCAATGCCAATCTGTAACTAGCTTCCTGTGTATTATTTCAAAGCCATTCTATACACAAAATGTGTATTTTTTTTCAGGCATTGAAAGTTGTATTTTTTTTACTTTTAAAAATACTTAAACTCGAGACAGAAAGGTAGAAACCTGTGGATTAAAAAAAGAAGAAAAAGAGGTCTGAGGTATAATTGTTTTAAATGCTGTGTTGATGTGTTGAGTTTAAAAATATTTTGATGTGTCCCAACGCATGGAAAACATGATGCTATGAATCATTCACTGCCCTGAGAGAACTGTCCAATATGATTATATATTTTTTTACTTGGCAAGGTCACCTTGACAAGTTTATATAACAACATACAGAAAACAAAAGTCACCAAATAAAGTGGAGTGAGCAGGGCGGGAGGGAGAGGAACAGAATACAGACTATTCAAGAACCACTTACACAAGAGGGGCCGAGAAGGGAAAGAGATGAGAGACTGGAGACATAGGTCAGCCAAACACTGGGCCAGGACCTTCCTAGAGGATCTTCTGCAATAGTGGATGTGATCATGTTCTGCAACATCTGAGAGGGCATCCACTGGTGCTACTGAGCACTTGAAGGGTGACTAGTGTGACCGAGGGAATGGATTGTTCATTTTAGGTCATTTGAGTTTATATAGCCACATGTGTTAGTGGTCCCCAGTACAGACAGTGCACCATCCTTAGGAGGCATCAATGAACACAGAGAGAAGGGAATGAAAAGAGGTGAGAAAATAAAAGAGCGGAAAGTCAAAGCAGATGAGGAAAGAAGGAAGGCAAGGGGCAAGAAGAATGAAGCCGTTGGGTCTTGCCAGAAGGGAAGGAGAGGGAAGAGAATAAAAGGACAAGCAGAAGCGAGGGAAGAAGCCGGAAAGAGAGTAAGATGCGATGGAAAGGCAGACAGCTGAGAACAGTCTTAAGTGACACTGAGTAACTTTGTGCCACCAGAAGTGCCCACACCACTGGCATTTATTCTGAGGTCTCGGCAACAGCACCACTGGAACAGACACTGGGGCGTTAAATTCCGGGACGGCATCCTACCTGCGCTGACCCTGGGAGGCCTAGGGGCCTCAGCTCCCTAGTCTGCGAAGGGAGCAGCAGTCCAATACCCTAAGGACTTGTTCACCTTCACTGGTAAAATAAAATACTCGACTCCAAGGAAAACCCAGTTTTGATACACCACTAGGTGTCGCCATTAACCAAAATGAGTTTAAAATTTTTTTAACCTGCAAAATTTGGTGAAAGTTTTATCTTTGAATCATATCTGACCTATACAATGTATTTAGCTCTTTCCGAATTCTGTCACACAAAAAGCAAAACAGGTTGTGCTCTGGGAGTCCACTAAAGAGGGATACTCATTCTAATTTGGTTTGTTTTTCTTTCCAATGAAAGCTCTCCTAAATGCCACAAACATGGTATGTATGCACATACACACGCTCAGTCACTTGCTTGCTCGTTCATTCATTCAACATTTACTGTGTGCCAAGAAGCGGTCTCATGTACAGCCATATAAGTTGCGCACTGCACAATTCAGGGCGGAGGGGCAGGGGGGCCGGTGTGGGGGGAACTGTGCACATAGAGCTCAATGTGAATGCCTGAAGTTGTTCAGACAGGAGGCTCTGCATATTGGTTTAGGCTTGGGAACAAAACAATGGTCCCCGCTTTTTGGTCCCTTCCTGTTTTCTCTCTTAGGAAAGAATCTTAGTCTAAAATCTTTGTAACTAGAAATATCTGTGCCCCATATACATTGTGAGAGTTAAACATACCGCATAGAGGTTTATCCAGCCTCATAAACACTAAACTTTCATTCCTTTTCAGAAAAGTTATACCCCCTCACTGAGCATATTTTGCAACTAAAGCAATACACTGAGAAAATCAAAGCATGGTCTTCGATCTTGAGAAATTCAAGAAGAGGCTTGATCATACCTAAGATATAAAATAATATTCTTAAGATCTGCATATCTCAACTTGACCTTTGACTAGAAGAGGAGTAGCAGCAATTGCATGTGAACCTAGGCACCATTCGAGATCTAATCTGATTAGGCTTTCTTGGAAAATGTACCATTTAATTTTGCTGTGTCACAAACCACCTGGAAACCTAAGTGGCTTAAAATAGCACACATATTATTTCTCATGATTCCATAAGTCATTTGAACAGTAATCTGATCTAGGCTGATGTGGTGGATCTCTGAGGTCTGAAGGTGGCTCATCCGGAGCTGGCTGGTCCACTCACATATCTGGAGATTGATAGGCTGGTTGGCCAAGGGGGACTCAGCTGGGATGACATCTCTGCCCTGCGTGATCTCTCCTCCTCCAGCTTCACATGGTGGTCTCACCATGAAGGTCTCAGGGTACCAAAGAGCAGGAAGAGAAGGCAAGCTTCAATATGTAAGCACTTAATTTTTTAAATGAATTAATTATTTCTGGCTGTGCTGGGTCTTTGTTGTTGTGCTCAGGCTTTCTCTAGTTGTGGCAAGTGGGGCATACGCTTTGCTGTGGTGTGCAGACTTATTGCAGTGGCTTCTCCTGTTAGGGAGCATAGGCTCTGGAGCACACGGGCTTCAGAAGTTGCAGCACTGGGCTCAGTTCAGAAGTTGTGGCCCACAGGCTTAGGGGCTCCACAGCATGTGGTATCTCAGTTCTTTGACCAGAGATTAAACCTGTGTCCCCTGAATTGGCAGGTGGATTCTTAACCACTGGACCACCAGAGAAATCCCTGTGAGCACTTAAAATTTTCTGCTTGTGACATATTTGCTCTTGTTTTATTGGCCAAAGCAAGTTACATGGCCAAGCCTGAGTCAGTGGGAAAGGTGTGATTCAATGGGGTGGATCCAAGCATGTATGAACAAATTGACAGCCACTGCTCCAACAATCTACTGAAGAAAATCAACTTAATTTCTCTTTATCTCAGTTTTCACTAAAACGACAATAATACTTTCTTTACCCGTTGTCCAGGAATGCAAAAGGGATAAACACACAGAAGAAGCTGCTATATATTATTCAAAAGAGGAACAATATAAACATTAATTTTACTTCAGTCTCTTCATTTACCTTTTTCATGTCTCCTCCATAAAACAACTTATCTTTCCCACTTATTGGAAACTCCTATTGAAAGGAAAGGTACTATTTTCAAAGTAAATTTCCAATTATCTCATAATCTTTACCTGTAAATAGGTACATTTCAAGGGCTGTGTGTAAAGATACCTACCTCATGGTGTAAGTAGGAGTGGTATTCAGGAACACAGACCCAGGAATGTCAGTCTGCATGCTAACTTCCACAACTGCCCCTCTGTGTTTTAGACTTCACAGGTACATTTCATTCTGAATAGCTGCTCAGCACTGCACAGGTTGAACACTTGTTAGTACAGCACTCAGACAATTTATTAGATAGTATAGAGAATGACTAGGAGTTTACAGTGTCGCTTCTTCCTATTTGCATGTTGCTAAGTGTTACTCAAGGGAAAGACATCTCTGCAAATTCACATTCACTCCTACTGGCGCCAAGATTGGGCAAGAGCATTTCTTCACCCTGACAAATGACTCCTTTTTCATGTAATTTGTAACCTCTAGAATCTAATTTGATGAATAAAAATTTATGGAACGTCTACTGTGTATTAAGAACTGCTACAGAGACTGAGAAGAACAAAAGAGTGTCCTGGTCCTTCTGGAGGTCACATCTAATGGAACGTTGGATAATGAACAAAAATCTATAGGGCACATCAGACGGAGAAGCGCCATGGAGGGCACTAGGGCAGAAATGATACACCCCCATGCGATGAACTTGAGAAGACTTCATAAGAATGACGAGTTGTTCTGAGCCTTGATGAAGGAGTAGGATTTCTCAACATGGAGAAAGGATAAGAGTACTCTATGTATGGTCACCATATGGTAAACAGATTAGGTTTAAAGTACACATGTTCAGGGAAAGGAAATCACCCAGAGTGGTTTGAGTGTGGGATAAGTTGTGGTAAGTGGAAAAGGAGGCAAGACCAGCATGTCCGGACCTCTGAATGCTCTTGTTAAAGACCTTACAATGAGGGTCTTCAATGGTCTACGATTAAAGATTCTCATGATCATAGTTATTTGAGAAATTACTCTGGCTTCTGGATTCTGACAAAATGGCAATCCACTTTAGGCTACTGGCTATTTCCCTCAACCCAGCTTTGGGAGTGCTTCAGAAATGGGGGAGTTGTTGGACCTGAGCATCTAATTAATAATTGTGAGAAGCCTCTAGAAGGACAGAAATAGTTGGGTTCCAAGCTATGTGTGTCGGTGTCTGCAATTTACAGAAGAAGAGGAAAGATGCCACAGGTGGGAAAGTTTTCATCTTGGGATCTTTTTTTCCCTCAATATTTTCATGGACAGATTATTGTCTAGTCCAACTCCACTGCATGTCTACCCCAACTCTACTATAAGACAAAACAGAACAGAATCATTAGTCCCGCACCAACAGAAGATGGAATTTGTGGCTAAAAAGCTGGTTTACAACTCAACATTCAAAAAAAGAAAATCATGGCATCTGGTCCCATCACTTCATGGCAAATAGATAGGGGAACAATGGAAACAGTGACAGACTTTATTTTGAGGGGCTCCAAAATCACTGCAGATGGTAACTGCTGCCATGAAATTAAAAGATGCTTGCTCCTTGGAAGAAAAGCTATGACCAAACTAGACAGCATATTAAAAAGCAGAGACATTACTTTGTCAACAAAGGTCAGTCTAGTCAAAGCTATGGTTTTTCCAGTAGTTAGGTATGGATGTGAGAGTTAGACTGTAAAGAATGCTGAGCACCAAAGAATGGATGCTTTTGAACTGTGGTGTTCAAGAAGACTCTTAAGAGTCCCTTGGACTGCAAGGAGATCCAACCAGTCCATCCTTAAGGAAATCAGTCCTGAATAGTCATTGAAAGGACTGATGCTGAAGCTGAAAATCTAACATTTTGGCCACCTGATGCAAAGAACTGACTCAGTTGAAAAGACACTGATGCTAGGAAAGATAGAAGGCGGGAGGAGAAGGGGACGGCAGAGGATGAGATGGTTGGATGGCATCACTGACTCAATGGACATAAGTTTGAGCAAGCTCCAGGAGATGGTAAAGGACAGGGAAGCCTGGCTTGCTGCAGTCCATGGGGTCACAAAGAGTCAGACATGACCGTGCAACTGAACTGAACTGAACCCATAGGGTCAGGAAGGAGATAACAGGTGCAGACAGGCCCAAGTTCCCTCTAAGAACTGGAGCTGCTAGAACATAATAGAGTACTAAAAGTCTTGACCAGTGTGATATGACCTGAAGATGCAGTAATAGGTGTAAGGATTTAAAAGGAAGTGACAAAGGTGTGCTTATTTTTACAAGGATTACCTACATGGAAAACCTCACAGACTTAGTAGAAAAACTTTTAGAACTACTACTTATTGTCTGTGAGGATATCAGGAACAAGATCTCTTTACAAAGATCAGTAGCATTCCTCTATGTCAGTAATATTCAAGAAAATATAATAGAAAATAAGACACTTTTTGCAAGAGCAACAAAGCTATTAAGTACCTAAAAATTAGTATATCTGGAAAAAACCATATATCCAGGGAAAACCATACTTTGAAAAGGTACATGGACCCCAGTATTCATTGCAGCACTATTTACAACAGCCAAGACATGCAAGCAACCTAAATGTTCATCATAGACAATGGACTTTTGTTCTTGTTAAGTCTCTAAGTAGTGTCCAACTCTTTTGCAACCCCATGTACTGTAGCCCACCAGGTTCCTCTATCCATGGGATTTCCCAGATAAGAACACTGGAGTGGGTTGCCACTTCCTTCTCCAGGGGATCTTCCTGACCCAGGAATTGAACCTATGTCTCCTGCATTGGCAGGCAGATTCTTTACCACTGAACCACCTAGGAAGCCCAGTGGAATATTACTCAGCCATAAAAAAGAATGCAATAATGCCATTTGTAGCAACATAGATGGATCTAGAGATTACCATACTAAGTGAAGTAAGTCAGAGAGTGACAAATATCACATGATATCACTTATATGCACAATTAAAAAATGATACAAATAAACTTATTTATAAACAAAAATAGACTCATAAATTTAGAAAACAAAATCATGATTACAAAAGGGGAAAGGTGGGGGTAAGGATCAATTAGAAGATTGGGCTTAACATATACACACCTCCATACATAAAATAATTAACAAGGACCTACTGTGTAGCACAGGGAACTCTACTCAATACTCTATAATAACCTATATGGGAAAAGAATCTGAAAAAGAATTCATATATGAACGACTAAATCACTTTGCTGTACACCTGAAATTAATACAACATTGTAAATCAACTATACTCCAATATTAAATAAAATTTTTAAAAATATAAAGCACTTAAAATTAACATAAAAGCTCAAAATAAATTTTTGGAGAGAACCGTAAAATTATTAAAGTTCATAACATAAGACTTGAATAGACAAAGAGGTATGCCATGGTGGTGAGCAAGACTCCTTAACATGTAAAGATATCAACGCTTCCAAAGTTAATCTAGAAATTCAAGGCAATTTCAATACACTTCCAGCGAATATTCTGAGGGAATAAAAAAAGCATACTCAAAAATGTATATGGAAAAATAAAACCAAAGTTTGCAATTGAGTTGACTTTGAGAAAAGAATAAAGAGAAAGGACTTGCCCCACCTGCTCCACTGCCACGTAATAAAACACTACAGTCTCTGTGCTTGTGCCCAGCTGCGTCCAGCTCTTTGTGACGCCATGAACTGTAGCCCGTCAGGCTCCTCTGTCTACGGGATTTCCCAGGCAAGAATACCGGAGTGGGTTGCTGTTTCCTCCTCCAGGGGATGTTTCTGACCCAGGGATCAAACTCAAGTATCCTGCATCTCCTGCACTGCAGGCGAATTCTTTACAACTGAGCCCAAGACACTAGAGTACCGCTGCAAAACCATGCAGAGAGACCAAGGGCCAGAGAGGGTGCAGAAACGTATGCGTGTGTGCCATGCATTCGGATGTGAGTGTACCTGATGTATGGAAAAGAACACACCACAAACCATGGGGGACAGGACACACACCACAAACCATGGGGGACAGGACAGGCTGCTTAGTAGATAGCGCAGGGAAAACAGGTTCAGTTGATGGAGAAAAATTAACTTGAATTCCTAACACCATAAACAAAGGTAAACTTCAGAGACGCTAAAGATATGAATGTGAAAGGCAACCCTGCAAAACAAACAAGCAGAAATATTTACAGAAGAATATATCTATGATCTCAAAAGTGGGGAAGGATTCTTTAAAAAAGAAAAAAGGGGAGGGGCCTAAAAAATACAACTATAGGCCAAGGAAAAAATTGAGGGATTTGACTATTTTAAGATTAATGATAATGATGGGTATCAATATCAACTGATGGGTGAAAAAGAGGAAGACAATGAGGAAAATGTGATATTGAGAAATTATTAATGATTTTTGTGAGTGATAGTAACACCATGATTATGTTTTAAATAAGGGAGTCCTGTATGTATGCACATACAATTGGATATATCTCAAGAAGAGTATGCTAAGTAAAAGCCACCACACATAAAAGATAAATATTTTATGATCCTATAGATAAAATTCTTATAAAGTCTGAATAATCTATAGTGACATACACAGCTCACTGGTTCTTGGGCGGTGGGGTGATAGGTACTACAGGCTGAGGAATTAGAAAGGGGTACAAGAAGTGTTTGGGGGCACTAGAAGTGTTATCTTAATTATGATGATTTCAAGGATATAAAAATATGTCAAAGCTTCTCAAATTAAGACACTTTAGATATGTACAGTTTACTGTATCTCAAGTGTACCTCAATAAAGTTGTCAAAATGTAAAAATTATTTTTACAAAGGAAGTCCTTTTTAAAAGAGAGATATGTAAATAAAATAATACAATGGTTCTCAGAGTGTAGCCCCTGGATTTGCAGCATCGGTATCACCTGGAAACTTCTGGAAATACAAATTTTCAGCCTCACCCCAAACCTGCTGAGTCAGAAACTCTAGGCGTGGGGCTCAGCAATCTGTTTTAACAAGGCCCCCAGGGGATTCCACTGCTCACTCCAGTTTGACAACCACTTAAATAACGTGCGTGTATGCTCAGTGTCTCAGCCATGTCTGACTCTCTGCAACCCCATAGACTACAGCCCACCAGGTTCCTCTGTCCAGGCAATCTTCCAGGCAAGAATACTGGAGCGGGTTCGCCTTGAATTTCTTTCAGAATAACCCGGGGAAGGGTGATAGTTGGTGCAGATATGTATGAAACAAACTAGATCATGAGTTGATCATTGTTGGAGCTGGGGTGATGGCTACCTGGGGGCTCATTACAACCATCCTCTACTGTTCTATACATTTGGTAGTTTCCCATAATAACAGTTTTTAAAAATCCAAAGTGTTTTTCCCCAGTGCCCCTTTACTGCTCTCCCTCACTCCCCTTGGTCCCTTCTTTCCAGCTCGCCTGTCTCTGGAACATTCTCTCTTGACCTCAGAAATCGGCACTCTCCTTGTTCTCCTCAGGTGCCTCAAGTTTCCCCAACCCTCGGGGCTCCTTCTGCTCTTGCCCTCTCTCCCTGTCCTCCCAGCTAATGTTTTGAAGTGACCCATTCCTTATCATCAGTCACCACTTCTCTCAAAGTTCTTTTGCGCACTCTAGTTTCTGTCCACTCTCTCTGGATGCAGAACCAGATTTCTCGGAAGCACTGAGGACTCTGTCTTGCCCAAGATCTTTTCTCTGCACTTGCCACGTGTGATCTTTTTGCTGCTTTCATTGGCATCATTGAGGCCCTCTTCTCCTGTGAAAGTCTGTTGCTTCTTTTCTCTCTCTCAGAAAAACAAGATGCTTGCCCCTTTAAATTAAAAAAAAAATTTTACTTGACTGTTTTAATGTGTAGCAGAATTGCTGATTTAAAAAAATCCAAATAATACAGTAGCGTAACAAGCACCACTGTTATCTTGTTTCCTGGGACGCTATAATTTATTTCCTACTACCCTAGGGAGCCCTCTGTGGGGTCTGAGTTCATTCCTCCTTGGTCTCTGCCTCAGCTTCCCTGGGAAAGCGCTCACTCTATGGAGCTGGAAGACTGCTGCCCATTGATTCTTGAGACTGAAGGATAGAGAAAGACTAAGGGAAAGGAGTAGATCAAATAGAGAAGAGAGCAAGACAGAGCCAGAATAAATAGGAGGAGGATGGCTGGCAGCCACCTGAAAGTAAGAAGAGAAATGAAATGCTCCTCGTAGATGTCCAGCTGAGACTCCCCAATCCATTTTTTATTGAACATCTTTGTTTTCAGTCATGGCTCTTGGGCTCTTTGCGGATTCCCAGGTGGCACAGGAACCCCTGCCAATGCAGGAGATATGAGAGAGGCAGGTTTGATTCTTGGGTCAGGAAGATGCCCTGGAGGAGGGCATGGCAACCCACTCCGGTATTCTTGCCTGGAGAATCCCATGGACAGAGGAGCCTGGCCAACTATAGTCCACAGGGTTGCAAAGAGTTGGACACAACTAAAATGACTTAGTGCACACACTTGGGCTCTTTGAGGAGCTCTGAGGCCCAGAAGCTTCGCTTCTTCAGAGGAACTAGTGATAAGACAGTGCTCAGCATATAAAGTTAGAATGAAGACTCACCATCATGCACGTGGCCACCTCCGCCCTCAGCTGTGAACATGGATCATCCTAAGGGTTCACTGCCCCCGACCCGGCCAGCACTCTGCATCACAAACTTGTCCCCAAAGACATCAAGCTGCTAACTTACTGACAACCTACCCACTGTCATATTTACCTGAATCTGCTCAAACTGTGTTCTTATTGCTCTCCAAGGAGTTTCCTGAAAGTCATTCAAGAAGCTTGACTCCCTGTTTTAAATTGCTAGCCTTGCCAGCTAGCAATGGCAAGTTTCATGACTTAGTGAAACTCTACTTAAGATGTTTGTGATGTTACACATTTTTAAGGCTATGCAGAAATGTGGAAAAATCCTTACGACCCACTGTTAGCTTCCAAAAAAAGTAGCACACAAAATACAGTGTATTAACTTGGTAGTAACTCGGTAAATATTTTTTGTTGACATGGACAGGAATAAAAATGGAAGATACAAGAATGACATTATTGTCGGGTAGGATCGAGTAGTGGGAATTCTTCTCCTTTATGAACTCCCTCTATATAGCTTTGTATATAAAAATCACTTGGCTGTTTCCCTGTGCTAGTTCAGTGTTGAAAGTTCTATTTCCAGGGCTCTGATCAGTGCTGTGTGGCAGCCGGGATGGGAGAGGAGTTTGGGGGAGAGGGGATACATGTCTATGTATGGCTGAGTCCCTGCGCTGTTCACCTGAAACTACTACAACATTGTTAATCAGCTACACCCCAATAGAAAATAAAATGTTAAAAAAAATTTTTTAAGTTCTGTTTCCAGGGAACTTTAGAGGGAAGGGAGTGGGACAAGATAGGGTAGGGGATTAAGAGGCACAAACATAGCAATGTATAAAGTAAATAAGCTACAGGGAATACAGTACAGGGAACACAGTATTTTATAGCAACTTTAAATGGAGCACTGAATTAGCATGTTATACACCTGAAACTAATATAATATTGTAACTAAATTGTACTTCAATTTAAAAAGAAAGTTCTGTTTCCAGTCTTGGCTGGCATGCTTTGTACAGCATCAGATTCTCTGTGTTGAGTCAACACAAGCAAACCCTGTTGCTCAGCCCCCAGGTGAAAGCCCTCGGTACATCTTACACTTCCCTGCATCTCTCCCTTTGTTCAGATAACGGCTACAAGTTCGAACTCTTCCTTCCAGAACTTTTCTCTGCCCTCTTCCCCACTTCTTAGCATTTTTCTCCTGCTGACAGCTAGTTATATGAGGCCTATTATGATGGGATTTCTCCTACCCAAGATCTCTGAACTGATTTCTTTCCTGTGAACTGGGCCTGCGTCAACCTGTTTGTTCTGTCAGAGGAGGAATAAGCCCTGGGTTCCTTCTTATCACAGATATGTCTGATGCCTCCTCTAAAAACCACCAACCAACTCAATGGTTACAGGTATCAATACACTTTATAATTTTGGAATATAGTATCCTTCCTAAACCTCGCAAAAAGAATTTTACAAATCCTCATTGGAATTAAGTGCTACAATCTCTATGATAAAAGTGGAATGACTGAGGTATTGGAGCTATTTCCCCTTCCCATGCCCTCAGGGAAAAAAGAAGTTGAAGAGTGCACCTGAGTTTTAATTTTCTGATTCTTTGAATACCCTTTAAGGACTCTCTGTATCCTGTCCTCATTTCTACCACCCACGAAACGTGTCAAGTCGAGAAATCAGATAGGCAATATCAAAGAGAAGTTTTGCATATCTGTGTTAAAAAAAACTAGGATGTAGATATAACTAACCTAGTTATAATTTATTCCACTACAAAGTGAGCTCCAAACTCTTATTTCAAGGATGGGGAGGGAGTTGGGCATGAAGAAGCAAGCTCTGGGTATGTGTATGTATAACTGAACCACTTTACTGTACACCTGAGACCAACACAATAAATCAGGAATAGTCCAATATGAAATAAAAATCTTTAAAAACAAGCTATTAACAGCTCCATAAGTAAGACTTCTTAACTCATGTCAGTGGGTTTGCTATGCAGCCGCTCCCCAAGCAAGTATCTCTTGTTCGCTGGCTGTGTGGCCTTGGGTGAGAGAACTATGAGCTTTTGGCTGCCTGCCTGCCGTGCTGGTCATCAGATACACCTGCACCCTTTCTCAGAGCTAGACAGAAAGCTGGATCCTTGACAGAGCTGACCTCTGGCCACAGAGGCGACCCGACCGGAGAGGTCTGTGAGGCTGCTCACTGGCCTTCGTCTGTCCAGCCACGCAGCCGACACTGCTAGCGGCGCCGGGCTTCCAGCCTCCTGAGGACTTCATCAGGCACTGCAACTGAGATAAGAAGGCTGAGGGCAGAAGGATCACCCGACGCGTTCCAGCACCCCATAACCAGGGGAGACGAGTGCAAACTGAAATGCAAGCATCTGGGGGCTGCTGGCCAGTCTTCTTTGAAAGGAACTGAAATGAGGGATCAGATCATACATTCCTGCCATTGCACAGAACTAGAGCATCCAAACAAGAGGAAATTGCCAGTTTACGCTGATAGAATGTGGCATCTCTGAACTCAAGAATACCTCCCAGCCTCACGAGTCTGGTGATAGGGCATTTCCTGTGGACACGCAGTTCAGGTCTACTGAGTTAGGAGGCATCGTTGCTTCAGCAGGAAGACTGGCTTGTTATGACAAAAGCTACATTCTTTGAGAGGCCAATGTGTAGAACTGCAGGGAGTGACACTTGGAAATCACTCATTCTTTCTTAGGGTTCATGAATCTGGGGTGATTGCTCAAACCAGAGAAGCTGATAGGGTTGCCCAAACTAGAAACTATGGGATGAAATAGTCTCCCCCTTCAGCCAGTCAAGACCTTTCTACAGCAGAGGACCACTAACATATCTACACAGTGCTTATTATGACCCTCTGTGCTAAGTTCTCTACATGCCTAGCTCATAATATTTATTCCTTCATCCTGCTCTTTGGGATATATTATATGGCCTTCATCTTTAAAAAAGTAGAAAACTGAGACTCAGAGAGGTTAAGTGACTTGCTCAAAATCACAAAGGAAGTGAGTGGTGGAGCTGAATCTCAAAGCTCAGCCTCATGAGATGCCAAAGTTCTTTCCCCTCCACCATTTGGTCTCCCTAACCATCAGTGAAGTTGTCAGAATTGATACGAGGACTATTTGCTTTATGGAGGTATCTGTGAGCTTGCTGGAATGTGGTCTGTGACTGCATTTTGGTTTAAAACACAGGGGTGAGAGAGGACAGTGCTGCAGACTGAGAGCAAGAACAGGATCTGGACCAAACCTCTGAGCTTAGAGGAGAGTAGGTCTAACCAGACAATGTGAAAGGAGAGATGGGTATGAGAAACCTTAAGCTATTATAGTCTAACAATATCTCCTAAGCAGTCTTGGCATCAGCTAACCATGGATTTCAGAATAATTCACCTGGAAAGAGATAACACATATTGCACCAAGGTTTATTTTCACTTAAAATGCAAACTTCCCTGTTATATAGGCTTTTGATTTATCATCATTTTATCAGTCACACAGAGTGCTTTATAAAAGTCCCAGCAGGAAACAAACAAACAAAAAAAGTCCTGGTGAGAAGCCATTATTCCCTATTCAACAGAAGCAGCAGTTGGGAGTCCATGGACAAATAACTGGATCAGAGTCACTAGTTATCATGGTAACTGCTGGCAGGGGCTGGGTAAGAACTTCTGGCCCCTTGTTGGAATCCAGATTTCAGTTTAAGTTAGTGAACCAAGGCTGAGATCAAGACAGCTTCCTTTTGTTTCAAGCCCACACTCAGGAGTATCTTATATATGTCAGATGCTTTTGTTTTCCAATGCACTTTCCCATATGTGGTCTCATTCTACATCCAACACCTTGGCTGGGCTTAGACATTCTTATTTCAACTTACAGGTCAGAAAACTAAGGCACATACTGGGCTAGAGACCTGCTAAGGGCCCAGAGCTGGTTCCTGGCAGAGTCAAGAGTCTGGCTTTCTTTTCTGTGGGTCACATTGCCCTCCACCTGATCCTGCCTGAAACTGAGCATGGCAGCTAGGGTTCATACAGAGGTTATGCCTCTAAGCCACAACTGCAAAAGCGAAAAAAAAGATGTAAGAAAGTGGCAACAGTGATTGCATTTTCAAAGACCTTGACACTTGTACTGGGATCAACAGGTCCATGCACACCTTGGCTTTTTGTTCCCTCAGCCAACGCCCAGGCCAAGCATTCTCTTAGCCTTTTCCTTCCTTTCCTCTACCTTCCCTTCCCTCCACAGTCCCTTTACCTGGTCAAAGCAGAGCTCATTAATATAACAAAGAATCACATGGTTGGGCTCATAGTCTCCTTTGCTAGAGAACTTATTGAATCAAAGCTCTGTGGTCTCAAGTTCCTCATATCCCATTTGAGCAGATGCTCTATGCAGTGATCACAGTACAGGGTCCCTCAGCATCCCTCCCCATGGCACTTGGGGGGAAGGATATAGTCGGGTCCTGGGAAGAGCATCATGTGATTGCTAGAAGTGGCTCGCTGTACCCCAGAACAACAAAACACAATCACAGCATCTAGAATCCACATCTCAGAGGGACCCAGAAATACAGCATCCTCATTCGAAGGCATTTGTTACCGCAGCCATGGAAAATGCTTGCCTGGGCCTTGGAGACAGAAAATTGTTGTTGCTATTCAGTTGCTAAGTCATACCTGACTCTGGGAGCCCATGGACTACAGCACGCCAGGCTTCCCTGTCCTTCACTATCTCCTAGAGTTTGCTCAGACTCAAGTCCATTGAGTTGGTGATGCTATCCAACCATTTAATCTTCTGCTGCCCTCTTGCCTTAAATCTTTCTAAAAAATTATCTGATTGAAAATTCAGTCTCTGATATTCAAGCCTTGTGAACCTGTGCAAAGAAGGGATTTTACTTTTCCAAGCCTCATGTGTTTCTTCCATGATACAGCAAACGTAACATTAATCCCCATGGGTTCTTGTAAGAATAAACTGTCTGGCAAACAGTAGGCACTCAATAAATGTTAGATCTCCTCCCACCAGGCTTTTGCCCCATCCAAAGGGGCATTCCTCATTGACTGACACTATTTGAAGAATGAATTCTCACCTTAATAAAAATCTCTGTGCTCTAATCTTTATGCCTTTGAAAAGCCAATGGTTAGCTTGTGTAAGGGGCAAATACTGCCAGACGGCACCAGCTTTGAGAAAGAAGAGTCTGGCATTAGCTGTGCATTTCAGAGGCTTTAGGAAGTCACAGAATCTCACCCTTACACAGATGATGTCGTCCCTCACAGCCCCAGGACAGAGTGGGACTCTTCTTCTGGTTATACATCAAGCTTATTACAATCCTTTTGGGTTGGCCGAAACGTTTGTTTGGAACCCAAACAAACGATTTGGCCAACCCAATAATTACATTAATATTTATGACAAGGTTTGTTTTATGTTTACACATTCTCTGAGCAAGGAATATGCCTAGCACGGTGCCTGGCACATAAAAGGTGAATGAATGAATGAAGTTTCCACCCACTTTATCTCATTTCAGCCATATATCAGTACTGTCGATGACCCTGGGGCCAAGATGACAATCTGTACTTTAGAGATGTGGATACTGAAGTTCAGAGAAGTGGCACCACTGTCAAGGCCATCCAGTGAGTGGTGGGGCAGACACTTCAGTCCAGACCTCTTGACACAAAATCCAGTATACGTTTCCTCCACTCCTCTGCCCTTTGACTCATCGGCCTCACCCTTGTGTTGATACACACATAGTGAGATTTGAGAGAAGCTCTGCTCCGTGGAACCTTCCATCTGGGCATGTTGTTCGTTGGCCTGGTGCTATCTCTTGAGCACTGAGCATTACCTTAATACTTAATGGATTAAGGTAGCACTTTCTACCTTAATCCATTGAGTAATGGGCTATTTATTGACTGACAACAGCCTCATCTGCTGCTGGCAAGGCAAATCCATACAGGTTCAGTTGCACAGGGCCCAGGAAGCCTGCAGCAGGGAGGGTTCCCAGAGTTGGGGTCTAAAGCTGGCTAGGTTTGTGCTGTTTGCTGAGGTATGGGAGGGAGAGGCTTGATATTCAGCTTCAATGTTTCAGAAGTTTGATCATTTCGTTCATTTCTGTTTACTTTCCCTCCCTGTGATATCAGAAGATTAAAATAAAAAACAAACAAACAAACCCACTCTTGTAGGTCAATTACACTTCAAACAAACAAACCCATAGAAAAAGAGATCAGATTTCTGGTTATTGGAGGTAGAGGTGCGGGGGAATTGGATGAAGGCAGTCAAAAGGTATAAATTTCCAGTTGAAAGCTTAATTAGGACTTCCCAGCTGGCACTAGTGGTAATGAATCTGCCTGCTGATGCAGGAGACATGAGAGATGGGAGTTTGATTCCTGGGTTGGGAAGAACCCCTGGAGGAGGGCATGGCAACCCACTTCAGGATTCTTGCCTGGAGAATCCCATGGACAGAGGAGGCTGGTGGGCTACAGACCAGAGAGTCGCAAAGAGACAGACATGACTGAAGCGACTTAGCATGCACGCATGTAAATCTAAATTATGCTGAATTGATTCGTAGTGCTTTTTACATCTACTATATCCTTCTACTTCTCTGTATATTCAGTTAATTTTTGAGAGTTTGATGTTGAAACTCCAACTAAAAATCTTAATTTATCTACTTAAAAAAATAATTGTAATATATAGTGGAACTATATGTAACCTTGTTCTGTATTTTCCAAGGCTCCTGTTATATTTTTATAATAAAAAAAGATTAATAATAGGGACGTAAGGTACAACACGACAAATCTAACACTGCCGTATGTTATATATGAAAGTTGTTAGGGTAAGTCTTAAGAGTTCTCATCAGAAGAAAAAAAAATATTTTCTTTTTTTCCTTTGTTTTGTACATATACCAGACAATGGATGTTCACTAAACTTATTGTGGAAATCATTTCATGATGTATGTAACTGAAATCATTAGGCTGTATACCTTAAAATTATACAGTGCTATGCATCAATTATATCTCAATAAAACTAGAAAAAAAAAAGCACTTAGAACAACTGGGTCTCTGTTTATATTCTCAATCCTCTTTTAATTGTTATCCATTCTTTACCAATTAACCAGATCTTTGATCTAGCTATGCAATAAACATTCCAACCCTCTCCTTTCTCTCCATCAAACTCAGTTCACAACATTTCATTAAATCCATCCCCTTTTTAAACTTCTCCATCTCTGGGGATCCTTCGGGAACACTTAGAGATGCATGCTCAAAAGAAATTGGACTTACTGTTTAGCCAGACAGAATGGAATGGGAGTAATAAAATGTGTGTGCCCGACCCAGCTTCCCTTGAACTAGTGGTGAAATGTGGGGTGAGTGACTTCACTTCCTATGGTGTGCATTTCTGAACCTGCAGCAGCTCCTCCCCAACCTCTGGTGTTCCTCTAATGCACTTCATCTTGTAAAGACCTTGATGACGAATCAGACACGAATGTCTTAAGAACGATAGTGAAATGCTCACTCACCACCCTAGAGGTGTAGCTCTTGATCAAGAGTTAAAAGCAGAAAAGGTCATCCCTAAGTCTACGGTGGTTTGAAAGTGCTTGTAACAAGACTGTCTTTGTAACAACTTCCTCAACAAGACTTCATAGCCCTTTAATAACCCAAACAATGGCTGAGCAGATATGAACAGAACAGTAGCAACCCTTGAAATGTGGGTGGCATGTGCTTCCTGTGGCTTCAGCAGAAAAGCTGGTCTGTCCTTCCAAAACTACCACGGACAAGCAGCTGCCTCACTCACTGAGGACAGCCTGAGAGCCCACTTGGACTGAGATCAGCACAGACCAGAGGGGTGAGGGCTGGTCAGGCAACTGTGGCCAAGAGAAGAGGGTAGGATGATTCGGGTCACAACACCAGGGGTCTTGTACCAGGACTGGGGGTGGGCACGCTCCAGCAGACCACGTGATCTGAACAATGCCTGTGGGCGGCAGGGAGCCAAGAGAATAGGCAGAGTCACTGAGCAGGAAGGAAACAGAGCCAAACCACCGGGACCAGACACGGTCAGAGGACCCATGGAAGCCAGAAGCACCAATAACAAGACTGGTGGTGGGAAGAGCAAGTGGCAGTAACAGCAGCAGGAAAATTCAGTGAACGCCAGAGGCAGCAAGGTAGTAAGACCTGTGACTTAACGACTGAACATGGACTAAATAAAAAGGGGATCAGACAACAAGCATCAGCATGTGACTAGATGGAGACCTGGATTTGATCCCTGGGTAGGGAAGATTTCTGGAGAAGGAAGTGGCAACCTATGCAAGCATTCCTGCCTGAGAATCCCATGAACAGAGGAGCCTGGCAGGCTACAGTCCATGGGGTCCCAAAGAGTCAGACACAAGTGAGCAACTAACTTTAACACACACTGTATATTTATAAGAATATATGTATATGTATATTTAAAAGAATACAGACATGTGAGGCAAGTGGGCAAAAATGAGCAACAGGTGCTGATAATATGCACTGAAAACAACACCAACATTAATCTGAGCCAAGAGGCAAAATGCCTGGTACAGAGTCTTGCACTGAGTGACCTGCATGCTAAGTCGCTTCAGTCAGGTCCAACTCTTTGCGACCCTTGCGACAGGAGCCCGCCAGGCTCCTCTGTCCATGGGATTCTCCAGGCAAGAATACTGGAGTGGGTTGCCATGCCCTCCTCCAGGGGATCTTTCCAGCCCAGGGATCGAATCAGCATCTCTAATGTCTCCCACATTGGTAGGCAGGCTGTTTACCACTAGTGCCACCTGGGAAATCAAGTAGGAGCTCAAGAAATCATGCAAGTCCCTGTCTTTCATCCAAGTGCCCAGAAAAGAGACCCCCTCCTTCCTCCCCAGCTTCCTAGAGAAAGATTGATATTATGAACTAGTTATGAGCTTTGCCTACTTACCTGCTCTCAGGTGAAAGTCTAATTGCTTAGCAAAGCTGTTCATTTCTTCTTTTTACCTACATATCTATTTCTATTTCACAGCGCACCCTCAACCCCGTGCTATTTACCTGTTAATTTCTTTGCGTCTATATTTCAAAGGTAAGACCTTTTCAGGACCTGTCTGTGAATTGATTGTACGGTCCACAGAAATTCTGAATTTGAATGCAGCCCATCCCTTCTAATCCATAGGTGTCTCGTCCAGTCCGTAAGGTGTGCCCAGTCCAGGCAAGCACACGATGGGGGCACAGAAGGAGTCTCTGGCCCAGACTGGTATTGTACTTAGGGGCTTCTCAAGTAGAGGCAATGACAGCCCAAGGTCGTGGCCACTGAAGCGCGCCCCTGGACGAACCCCTCCCCACTGGATCCAGGCAGGCCTATCTCTCCCCCGCCCGCCTGTGGCTTCCACGGAGAACTGGGGTCCGCGCCAGCCCCCGCTCAGGGAGCGCCCGGGCCACTGCCCCGCGGAGAGCGGCTGAAGTCAGGGTTACAACTCACCTTGGAACTGGGGCGCCAGACCTCCCGTAGGCAGGGCGTTCTCCCCCCCACCCGATGACATCATCTGTTTGGGGCTGAGTCGCTCCATAAAAGCAGCCCGCGGGAAGCCAGGAGCCCAAAGAACAGAGGTGCTGGCCGTGACGCCCGGGCTGCGCGCACAAGGTCCCGGTGAGCGCCCCGCCAGCCCCAGCGCCGGAGCCAGGGGGCGAGGAGCTCAGCCGCCCGCAGCCCGCGCTCTCAGCCCGCGCTGGGAGCCGCCCGAAGATGCCTCTCCGCAGCCTGCACGCGGCGGCCGTGCTCCTGCTCGTGGTCTTAAAGGAACAGCCTTCCAGCCCAGCCCCGCTCAACGGTAAAGTTTCTTCTGCCTCTCCTTTCCGAACAATCCCGAGCGCTCAGCCACACCTGGGCAGGAGGAGTCCTCACGCGGCTCGTTAAAGTAAAATCATTTGCGGGGAGCGGGGAAGAACCTGCAGGGTCTCCAACAGTACGTTTTTACGAAAGATGCTTCATTTTCCTTTGGAATGGAGGATCCGTTCTGGTTTCGCAGGGTGGGCGGGATAGTGGGGAAGCGGTTTGCCGCACATTGTCCTCGCATTGAAATCCGTTTGTGCCTTCTCGGAGTACACCCCCCAACACCCACCCACAGCGCTGGAGAGGTGGCTTGGGAATTTGCTAACCCGGGGAGGAGAAACAGAACCAGGATGTAAAATATTGTGCCCCGATCCACGTGCAGGCGGCAGAGGAGTGTCTGGGGTGTTCCTGAGCAGCCTCTTTACCAGGGAGGGTTCGCACAGTGGTGGGTGCTTTCCTTTGGAGGAGAGACTCTTTACTATTAAGTTTTACCTCCAAGTCAGAGAGATGATGCATCTCATCCTAATCATTGTTTTTCTCCAGAAGGGCTCTGCTTGAAGTTGTACGTGTGTGTGCGCGACGTGCCCTCAGACGAGCACGCATAACCTTATTTCTGAGTGTAGTTAGTTAGGGCTTTGGACCCTGAAGGGCTGAGGCTGGTGGTGCCCAACCAGTAGCAGGAGATGGTAGAGGGGCTTGGGTCAGGTAGGCGAGTTGTAGCCAGCAGCTATAGTGTGGAGGGGAGTTAAGCTGGGCAGTGGGTGAGAAAGTGGTCTGCCCTCTGCCTGCGTGCATGCTAAGTCACTCAGTCGTGTCCAGCTCTTTGCAGCTCCATGGACTGTAGCCCCCCAGGCTTCTCTGTCCATGGAATTCTCCAGGCAAGAATATTGGAGTGGGTTGCCATGCCCTCCTTGAGGGGATCTTCCCGATCCAGGGATCAAACCTGGCTCTCCTGTGTGTCGTGCACTGTAGGCAGATCCTTACCCTCTGAGCCATCAGGGAAGCCCGTAAACAGCCAGCAGCTAAGGCGAGGGCTTCTGCCTGGGTCTCCACAGCTGCGTGAGCCCTTTTCTGGAGGAGTAGATGGTGACTAACAGAAACTTCCTGAATGACAGATGGTGGCTAGTGCCCTTGACAGGGTTTGCCCCAAATGTCTGTATGGACATTTGTAGGTGCGACCATTCCTGCTGCTGCTGCTAACCTCGGACTCTGTGCGACCCCATAGACAGCAGCCTACCAGGCTCCTCTGTCCATGCGAGTTTCCAGGCAAGAGTACTGGAGTGGGTTGCTATTGCCTTCTCCGGCGACCATTCCTAGACCCAGGCTAGGTTGAAACATTCCTAGAAGAGCCCAGAGTGGCTAGAACGGCTGCCAGTCCATATGCCCTGGCTGGGTGGTGGTGGTGAGAAGTTGGTTCTGCTCAGAGGCATGAAAGCTGGAGCCCCCTCCCGTCAGAGGGCATGGTGCCCATGGGGCATGGTAGGAGAGGCAGAGGGAGCCTGGCTGTCAGCAGCTTTGTCACTCCTCTTAATCCAGTTTGAGTCCACTAGCTGGCTTGATATGCTTGGTAGTATCTTCCTCATCTGGTGTGGGAGAAAGTGGTTGGGAGAAAGGAGTTATAAAAGTGGACATTAGTTCCTACAACTGCAGAATTGAATATATATTCCCCTCTGAAGAAAGCTGCACTGTAACCCCAAGTCTGACTTGAAATCTCCCTTTTAGCTCCAAGATGAGAGAGAAGCCCTTTACCGACCCTCTTCTGAAAGCCTGTTTCTCCCCTCACTCTGGGGGCAGCTCCTTCTCCCCGCTGTGCTTCTCTGACCCTCTGGACCCTCCTCTCCCCCTCCTCCTTGCCCTTCTCTCTTTTCCGTTCTCCCAGTTGGGCTGGGGAAAGTTTTCAGTAAAAAAAAAAAACAAAAACAAAAAACACCTACTTTCACTGTACACTGAGCAGCCAGCTTGCTTACCCCCTTGGTTCTAAGAACACAGCTTTTATTCTGTTCTTCCTCAGGCAGGTTTCTTGGCTTTTTAGTCAGAGCAAAACTCACCGAGATGTAAAGTGTCAGTGTTAACCCAAGTGTGGAGGGGGGTTAAGCTGGGCAGTGGGTGAGAAAGTGGTCTGCCCTCTGCCTGCGTGCATGCTAAGTCACTCAGTCGTGTCCAGCTCTTTGCAACTCCAGGGACTGTAGCCCGCCAGGCTCCTCTGTCCATAGAATTCTCCAGGCAAGAATACTGGAGTGGGTTGCTATGCCCTCCTCCAGGGGATCTTCCTGGAGCACCTGAATTCTTAGTGACTGGTACTGGCAAACCTCGGGGTCGGGGAGGGAGAGGGCATAATAAAAGTCAAGCATCTTCCAGAGATAACCTGGGAACTCCCAGTTGCTGGGGCAAGGAGTAGGGGTAAATTTCTATGAATTCTGCAGAACCTGCTCTTCTTGAGCCTGGTGTGGAGAGCTGGGCAGCTTTGGGCTCCCTCGATGTTGGTTAGTCAGGGAAGGTTCTAGCATCCAGGACAGGGAGCAAGCAGGGCCCAGAACCCCTGACCTGAATCTTTGTAAACATCGTTTCCTTTGAAAGCAGCCAGGATGTTCTCCCTGCCCGGTATAAGCTGGGGCTGCATGTTCTAACAGGCATCCACCTGGACCTCCCAGTGCTCAGGACAGAAGTGATGACCTTCTCAGAACAGATGCCCTCAGGAGGCTACTGAGGTGCAGCCACAGGGAGGGTCCTTTGCCTGGCCTGCCTGGGTGCGGTTTAATTTAATTTAATTTAATTCTGTGAAGATCTTTGCCCCTAAAGCAAGAGGTGGGAAACCAGGAGGGGCCATTTCCAAACAAAGCAAAGGTGCACCCTTCCTTTATAAAGTTTTCTTGACCTCAGTTCTAGCAGACAATGAACCAAACTGGGCACTGACCTTCATCCAGTGAGACCCCCAGACCCAGATCACCTTCCCCTTCGTTTTACGGTGCCTCTCCTCTCCAGACTCCGGCTTTCGAGCCCCTCCAGACACGGCCATTTATACCCAAAGCACCGAGTCTTGAGGTCCAAGCAGGGTCGCTCAGCGAAACGAGGGCAGGAAAGATTGCTCTGCTGCTTTTAAAGAACATGTCCCCAGGCCTGTGTCCTTGAGCCCTTACAGTCCCAGAGGCACGCGATCACACTGAGTTTACCAGAGCATTGTGCTGATGCCTCATCTGAGGATGAGCACTGCAACAATATGGAAACCTCAGCTTAGCAAGCTTTGGGGAAGGGAGCAGAAGATACAGGCTGTTAAGGCCATGGTTTGATTTTGGTGCAGGTGCAATTAAAATTTCTGGCCAATGCAGGACCGCTCAGTGGTCGCAGATGTTTTTTCCTGGTGGCCTCCAGGATCACTGAGTGGCCTGTGTCTCTCCAGGGAAGCACTGAGATGAAATTCCCTGTTCCTTGTGAGATATTACATCCTGGGCCTCCAAATGCTCTGGCCAGCTAAGTGACAATCCTCTGGCTTCCTCTGCCTCTGAAATCCATGGTTGTATTTTAATAAAACCCTTCAAACAGAACACCAAAGGAAAATGTTCAGAAAGGTGGTTTGAAGTTTTCTGTAGCTTGGTTCCCAAGCCATGCTTTTTTTTTTTTCTTCCCTTTTCACTATTGTGTCAATGAGAGGCTAGCAGTAAACTTGAAGGTCACATAGAAGTTTGGGCTCACCATGGTTCTGAATGTCTTCATCTAACTGCTGATTCAGAGGAGGTGAATTTAGGGACTATTAAGATGGGAGAAAGGAGTTATAAAAGTGGACATTAGTTCCTACAACTGCAGAATTGAATATATATTCCCCTCTGAAGAAAGCTGCACTGTAACCCCAAGTCTGACTTGAAATCTCCCTTTTAGCTCCAAGATGAGAGAGAAGCCCTTTACCGACCCTCTTCTGAAAGCCTGTTTCTCCCCTCACTCTGGGGGCAGCTCCTTCTCCCCGCTGTGCTTCTCTGACCCTCTGGACCCTCCTCTCCCCCTCCTCCTTGCCCTTCTCTCTTTTCCGTTCTCCCAGTTGGGCTGGGGAAAGTTTTCAGAAAAAAACAAAAACAAAAAACACCTACTTTCACTGTACACTGAGCAGCCAGCTTGCTTACCCCCTTGATTCTAAGAACACAGCTTTTATTCTGTTCTTCCTCAGGCAGGTTTCTTGGCTTTTTAGTCAGAGCAAAACTCACCGAGATGTAAAGTGTCAGTGTTAACCCAAGTGTGGAGGGGGGTTAAGCTGGGCAGTGGGTGAGAAAGTGGTCTGCCCTCTGCCTGCGTGCATGCTAAGTCACTCAGTCGTGTCCAGCTCTTTGCAACTCCAGGGACTGTAGCCCGCCAGGCTCCTCTGTCCATAGAATTCTCCAGGCAAGAATACTGGAGTGGGTTGGTATGCCCTCCTCCAGGGGATCTTCCTGGAGCACCTGAATTCTTAGTGACTGGTACTGGCAAACCTCGGGGTCGGGGAGGGAGAGGGCATAATAAAAGTCAAGCATCTTCCAGAGATAACCTGGGAACTCCCAGTTGCTGGGGCAAGGAGTAGGGGTAAATTTCTATGAATTCTGCAGAACCTGCTCTTCTTGAGCCTGGTGTGGAGAGCTGGGCAGCTTTGGGCTCCCTCGATGTTGGTTAGTCAGGGAAGGTTCTAGCATCCAGGACAGGGAGCAAGCAGGGCCCAGAACCCCTGACCTGAATCTTTGTAAACATCGTTTCCTTTGAAAGCAGCCAGGATGTTCTCCCTGCCCGGTATAAGCTGGGGCTGCATGTTCTAACAGGCATCCACCTGGACCTCCCAGTGCTCAGGACAGAAGTGATGACCTTCTCAGAACAGATGCCCTCAGGAAGCTACTGAGGTGCAGCCACAGGGAGGGTCCTTTGCCTGGCCTGCCTGGGTGCGGTTTAATTTAATTTAATTTAATTCTGTGAAGATCTTTGCCCCTAAAGCAAGAGGTGGGAAACCAGGAGGGGCCATTTCCAAACAAAGCAAAGGTGCACCCTTCCTTTATAAAGTTTTCTTGACCTCAGTTCTAGCAGACAATGAACCAAACTGGGCACTGACCTTCATCCAGTGAGACCCCCAGACCCAGATCACCTTCCCCTTCGTTTTACGGTGCCTCTCCTCTCCAGACTCCGGCTTTCGAGCCCCTCCAGACACGGCCATTTATACCCAAAGCACCGAGTCTTGAGGTCCAAGCAGGGTCGCTCAGCGAAACGAGGGCAGGAAAGATTGCTCTGCTGCTTTTAAAGAACATGTCCCCAGGCCTGTGTCCTTGAGCCCTTACAGTCCCAGAGGCACGCGATCACACTGAGTTTACCAGAGCATTGTGCTGATGCCTCATCTGAGGATGAGCACTGCAACAATATGGAAACCTCAGCTTAGCAAGCTTTGGGGAAGGGAGCAGAAGATACAGGCTGTTAAGGCCATGGTTTGATTTTGGTGCAGGTGCAATTAAAATTTCTGGCCAATGCAGGACCGCTCAGTGGTCGCAGATGTTTTTTCCTGGTGGCCTCCAGGATCACTGAGTGGCCTGTGTCTCTCCAGGGAAGCACTGAGATGAAATTCCCTGTTCCTTGTGAGATATTACATCCTGGGCCTCCAAATGCTCTGGCCAGCTAAGTGACAATCCTCTGGCTTCCTCTGCCTCTGAAATCCATGGTTGTATTTTAATAAAACCCTTCAAACAGAACACCAAAGGAAAATGTTCAGAAAGGTGGTTTGAAGTTTTCTGTAGCTTGGTTCCCAAGCCATGCTTTTTTTTTTTTCTTCCCTTTTCACTATTGTGTCAATGAGAGGCTAGCAGTAAACTTGAAGGTCACATAGAAGTTTGGGCTCACCATGGTTCTGAATGTCTTCATCTAACTGCTGATTCAGAGGAGGTGAATTTAGGGACTATTAAGCCCTATCCAGTCCATAGTAGGTTTCAGGGGGTCTGTGGGGTCCTGGGTACTATCATGGTATACATCTTTGCCACAAGCATTTTCAAGGCGTAGCTGGCCCATAAGGCAATTTTGCTGTAGAAAATAAAATAACAAAAAAGTAAAAGCAGGACATCAAAAAAGACATAATGAACAGAGATAGAGTCAAGTGTACAAAAACTTATGGTTACTGGGCAGGGGGTGGGGGAGAAGGCGAGGAGGGATAAATTGGGAGATTGGGATTGACATATACACACTGCTATACATAAACAGATAACTAATAAGGACCTTTGTGAAGCACAGGGAACTCTACTCAATACTGTGTAATGGACCTACTTGGGAAAGGAATCTTAAACAGTGGAGGGGTGTGTGTGTGTGTGTGTGTGTGTATATAACTGGCTCAGCTTGCATACACCTGTAACTAGCTCTACACTGTAAATCTACTCCAATAAAATTTTTAAAGGACACAATGAAACATAAGAAATAAATAAAAATTTAAGATTTTCTAACAAATATAAAATATTTGAATACATTTAAAAATGTATGTAGATTCATAGTAAGACTGTGCAAATAACTGCTTTTATCTTATGGGCTGTACCTAAGCGTTTGCCTTCCAAGTCTTTCGTTCATGGTATTTTATACTTTTTGTTTCTTTCTTTGTGGTTGATTCGTCTCCGCAGTCAGCATCGCCCTTTTCCTTCCTTAAGAGAGGTACCAGCTTCCAAGTTTGAGGGTGCATGTTCGTGCCTGAGCTCTGTGTTGCAGTGTGAAAGCCTCTACCCTGTGCTGGATTCTTGGCATCTTGTCACCTATCTGTTGATAGATGTTTCAAAGTTGTGGGAAATGTTGGCTCAACCTTTGAGGCCCTCAGCCTCTTTTTCCTCCAGTGTAGTGTGTTTCAAACTAAGAAACCAATTCTTGGCGCTAATGATCATCATTGGTCAGCTGGATAAAGCCATCAATAACATCACTAACCGGAAGAAATGCTAATGCATTGGAATGCTAATGCAGTAGAAATCCAACTGCCAAACCAAAAATTGTCAACCATTATCTGATCTTTCATGGCAGAAATGTCTTACTGCCAGTTAATTATGCAATAACAATTTGTGGCAAAAATGCTTGTGGCAAAGAAGTTTACAGTAAAATAAAGAAAAAGGAAAAAACACACAGAACAAAAAACCAACACAGTTCTATGGACCTCCTATGAAATTAACTGTACGTGAAATTTCTTGTGTTCAAGCTTATGGGCATTTTTGATGAGGAAAGGCAGCAAATACTCTAAGGGGTCTAGACTACTGCCTCTAGCTCAAAGAGTCTCTAAATTCATGGGAAGTGATGGGAAATGTGGAGAAATGCTTCTTAACAGGCATTAATCCACTTTGCCTTATGGTCTTTCATTGCTTTATTTAGAAATCAAGGAGATGGGTGTGTGAAAGAGCCCTTAGTCCTTCTCTTCCAAAGTGGACTGTCAACAAATAATGCCTAATCCTAAGCAAATCATGAAGGCTCAATATAGGTATATTTTTATAGAATTGTGGAGATAATGCCAACATAATTATGTTAAAAGAATTCAAAGTGGTTGCCATAGGGAACAGGAAAGTGACTCAGGAGTGTTAGGGGACTGATATTTCATTGAAAGCCTGATGTGGATAGAACCATCTGACTCTTTAAACCACATACATGTGTAATTTGAAAAAATTACCAAAAGAATTGAGTTTGAAAATTAAAAACACTGAGACAAAGAAATGAAAACAGAAAAGCAATTAAAAAAAAAAAGGTGATTAACCAGCTTACAAAGAAAACCAAGCCAAGAGAGAATCTTAAGTTTTTCAAAAGCACTATTGGCCTGAGTAGGAAATGCCCAGTTGTGAGAAGTGAGCACCAGGTGACTGGTCAGGTAAGTTTTACTGCAAATCAATTCCTGAGAGATAAGAGATATGAGTCTTCCTCCTGAAGCTCAACCCTGATGGGCCCAGAATCCTGGCAGCACCTGGTGGAGCTGGGAGACAGGAACATAGGAGTTGAACAGTCCCCTCCCTGTAATGTGTCCTGAGACAGACACCCCGAGTCTCAATTCAGGGTCTCGGGCTCTTCCTGGAGATGAAGAGGGAAGTGTGTCAAGAGCATAGCTCCACAATGACTTTTTTTTTAATTGAAGTGTAATTTCCAGTGTTGTGTTAGCTTCAGGTGTATAACAAAGTAATTCAGATACATATATACAGATATGTTCTTTTTCAGATTCTTTATCCTTATATGTTATTACAAAATACTGACTATTGCTCCCTGTGCTATACCATTGGTCCCTGCTGGTTATCTGTGCAATGACTTTAAAAACTATATTTAGTTGTTAGCATGAAGGGCTTTTATGAGTGAAGGGTGTGAGTGGGAGGTGACAGGTGACTTTCATTACACTCCTGGCAGGACCTCTCCTCCACACTGCCGCCACCCATGGAATTCTAACTCCGGTAATGACGGTAGCAGCTTCCTCAAATAAAAACCTTCCTTTTGGAATGAGCTTGAACTCTTCTCTAGGCTGCGTTGTTAAGTAGGGGAAAAGCAAGATGCAAAACAGCATTTCCCAGAGGCCAGCATTTGTGTGAAAAAAAGAAGGGAAGAGAATACAGATACGTGTATGCAGTCACACTGTGCAAGGGTTCCCATCAGCTGTGAAACTGGTTGAGTCTAATGAAGCAGGGAGGTTGGGTGGTAGGAAGTGCTCTCACTGTGTTCCTCTTGGCAGCTCTTGAGTTAACTATTTGGATAGTGAAATGTGGCTTTTCTAAGATATACGGGAGGCTTCTGAAGAAGAAGCCCCCTCCCTGACCCCTGGACCCCTGCAGAGAATCATTGCCTTGTGCCCCTTCCCTGGAAGCACAGGTGCTCTGAGAGGCAGTTGTTCTGACACAGACTCTGAGAAAGGTTGTGTGTGTGTTTTTTAATTTTTTTCTTCCAGTTTTATTGAGATACACCTGACATAAAGCACTGTATAAATTTAAGGTGTGTGGTATAATGATGTGACATATATTTCATGAAGTGATTATCACAGTAAGTTTAGCAAACATCTATTATCTCATACATGTACAAAATTATATAGATAGAATTTTTCCTTGTGATGAGAACTCTTTGGGATTTATTCTCTTAACAATTTTCATATGTAACGTATAGCAGTGTTGATTATATTTATCATGTTGTATTAATACATCACATTCCTTGGACTTATTACTGGAAGTTAGAACCTTTTGGTCACCTTTATCCAGTTCCCCCTGCCCCAGCCCCTTCCCTCTGGGAACCACTAATCTGATCTCCTTTTCTATGAGTGAGTTTGTTTTTAAAGTATATTGACCTACAACAGTATGTCATTTCCTGAATATAGATTAGTGGCTTTTTCCTATACATTTAAAATATGTCACCACACTGTACATTTCATATTGGTGACTCATTTATTTTGTAACTGGGAAGTTTATACCTCTTAATCTCTCTTACCTATTTATTTCCTCTCCTTTATGCACCTCTCCTGTGACAACCAACTGTTTGTTCTCTGTATCTATAACTGTTTGTCTTGTTTGTTCATTTTTTTAGATTTTCACTTAATACCCTCTAGGTTCATCCATGTTGTCATAAATGGCAATATTTTATTCTTTTAATGGCTGAGTAATATTCCATGGTGTGTATGTGTGTGTGTGTGTGTATCCTATATCTTTTTCATCCATTCCTCTATTGATGGGCAGCACTTGGATTCTTTCCATATCTGGCTGTTGTAAATAATGCTGCAATGAACATGGGAGTGCATATATCTTTCCTAATTTGTTTTTGTTTTCTCTGGATAAATACCCAGGAGTGGAATTTCTGGATCATATGGTAGTTCTGGTTTTAATTTTTGTGAGAAACCTGAATACTCTTTTCCATAGTGGCTGTACCAATTTACATACCCACCAACAGTGCAAAAGGGTTTATTCCCTTTTCTCCACAATGAAAAAGTTTGAAGTTCTCAGCATCTACCTCCTTCTCAATCTTGCCCATTTAAAACTAAAATCTGGGGAATTCCCTGGTGGTCCAGTGGTTAGGATTCAGAACTTTTACTGCTGAGAGCCTGGGTTCAATTCCTGGTTAGGGAACTAAAATCCCACAAGCTGTGTGGCATACCCCCATTCCCCAAATAATAATAGTAAAATCTGTCGTATTTCCTCTAACTTGTTCAAGCTCAATTGTACTTACTTCCTTTGTTTTCTTCTTTGCAGGATCCAAGTGGACCTATATAGGTAAGTAGCGATCTTTTTTTTTTTTTGAAGAGATGGCTATATATAATGAGAAACTTCTTCTTGTTTTGTGGAGATTATTTAGGGGGTTAGGGAGAGCAGTTCTGGTCTTGTTAAAGGAGGACACAAAGTCCTCTCCAAAGACTTGCTCCACATGGGTCACAGACAGCTCTTTCTCCGAGGAGCTGAGCCCGCTTTGTGCATTCAAATTGCGAGTCACAGTGTTAAGGTTTTCAGATTCCTGCAAACCACCCAGGTGAGATGCCCAGGTTCCCTTCAGACTGCAGGGGCCCTAAGCAGGAGAGTGCCCTTCTCCTCTGTAGGACACTCATCCTACAATAAACAAAGAACAAAGGGCTCCTTTCTGAAAGTTAGGCCCAGGTCCCAGAACTTAAGCTGCCAGTGTGTTTAGCATTAACTTCTTGTTGCCATGTTTGTAAGCAAGCAAGGGACCAAGCAGTGATGGTCGATCCTCAGTAAAAGAGGAATGGTTATCTCAAATGGAGAGACATGGATGTCAACGGTGAGCAAAAGGGTTTTGAGATAAGCAGCTTCAAATAGGCTCAGCTCATGTGTGCGCAGTGAATGGGAACTGGCTATCAGCTGGGGGATGAGGGCCAAGCCCCAGGGTCCACTGGCAAGTGCAGGAATATTAATAATGTCTTGTTTGGGGCTGAGTGACAAGGGATATACAAGAGAGATTGCTGTGGGGAGCAGGAGGGTGGAACTGGCCACATTGGCACAGGAAGGGTGGTGACAGGCAGGAAAGTCCATTACAACAGAGGAAGCAGAATCCAGAGAAAGATCTGACTTGGATTTTCTAGTTAGCCTTTAGATGTTTGTTAGCCCAAGAGGCTTAGAAAATTCCCTGAGCTAATCAGTTATTGCCTCCAGGCCAAGGTCTCCTGGCCTCTAGCACTGCAAGGCTCCATCACTGCTAACATCCCTTACTTACTTATTATGTGCAAAGCACATTGCTAAGTGGGTGGATAATTAGAAGCGTAGGCTGGTAGGCTGTGGTCTGTAGCTGGGAATTACTTAAAGCTCACAATTCAAAGCAGAATATAATAGGTAATAAAAGCAGATAACAAGTAAACGGTTCAGTGCTCTGATGGTTCAGAGAAGAAGAATGCTAGGACTGGATGGTTAAGAAAAGCTTCCTGGAGGAAGAGGGCTTTCATGTGGACTGTGGGGGATGGGGAGGATTCAATATGGCCAGAAGGAAGTGCTGCTGGCCAAGTTGATGCTGGTGTCCCATGAGTGGAGACAAGAAAGAGCAAGATGGCATTTGAGGGAAGACATACAGAGACGTTGTTACGGGGGGAGGGATAGACTCTAAGGTCAGAAAGATAAGGTGGGTCAAACAGGAGAGCATGGAGGAAGAGGCCAGGCTTTCCCCACTTTGTCTCATGGATGGAGGGGTGGGGTTGAGGGTAATCTGTGTTTTAAGGAGAGTAGGGGGTGATAGGGGGTGCAAGAGAAAAGATAGGAGAGAGGCAGGAAGACATTTGGCCCTTGAAGAAACACCATTCTGTGTCTTAATGTCCAGTTTAAAGGGATGGCAGTAAGAGGGTAGGGCAGGGCGGGGCAAGAGCCCTGTTGAAGGAGGAACCCAGAGTCTGGGTATAAGCCCGCCCCCCGCCCACCTCATCCCTCCGCCCTGGGGCCCGGCGTGTGGGAAGAGACAGGAGCAGGGCAGGTGGAAAGAAGCAGGGACTTGAGGTCTGCACCTTGTTCCATATGGTTTGGTGTGAACCCTCGGGGTCTCACTTTCTTCCCACCTGTGACTTGGGGAAGGGGTTGTTTGATCAGTGTTCCTCAAGCTATGGCTTGGGGTCACCTGCATCAGAATCCCCTGGAATGCCTTCCAGATATGCAGATTTCTGGGAGGGAAGGAACCTGAAAAACGTGTCTATTTCAGGTGATCCTTAGGCAATCTGCTAGAGAACCTCTAACCAGATGATTCCCGAGACCTCTCTAGCCTGTGTCAGAGGAAACCTGTCCCACCTCTTCTCCTGGCTTCCCAGGTAGAGTGGAGACACCAGTCACATCTCTCCAGGGCTCCTGCCTCTGTAGGACAGCCTACAGAGTGGAGCGAGGAAGTCATGGAGAGCAGAGAGACACCATGTCAAGAGGTAGAGGAGGAAAATCTTACTGCCACTTAGGCATGACATGGGGCTCCCTGGGGAGGGCCTCTGTACAGCCATATTGACTAATCCAGAAGCATTTCTTCCTGACCCCTTGTGCTGGCCAGCCCTCTGTCCCTCCTACCCCAGACAGTTAGGGTGGCTCTTTGCTGAGGAAGCAGAGGGCAGAGTCTAAGGATGCAAGACATGCATGGGGGTGAGCACAGAGACAAACCTGGCTTTCTATTAGTGAAGTGAGCACACACGTGATGTGGAGTCAGGTCAGTGGGGGCCCATGAAAGAGGCCGGATGGAGGATAGCTAAGGAGGCAAACAGGTCCAGGCTGGCAGCTGGCATCAGTGTTCACAGTCACACAGGTAAACAGAGAGCCTGGCATAGATGCCAGGAGGAAATGGTTTCCAAACAACACGGGTTGCACCGAATGGGGCAAGTCCAACCCGAGGCCGCGTGCTGATTTTCCCAGGGTGCAGACCTCAGCTACTTTGCACGTAGATGCCGCTGAATCATCCTGCTCTGCAGGCCTCCGGCTGCCAGGAACACATGGTAGGACTTCTAGAAGCACATGGAAAGGGCATTTGAGCCCCTTCCCCCTCCACACTGAGTCACTGGACTGACCTCCTCGATGGCCTCCTGGAGACAGGAGGACCATCTGACAGCCAGGATGGGGCCAGCCCTGCCCCAGGCGTCCCTCCTGGGGGGATGGAGCGGCATCGGGTATGTGCTGGCATGTGCTGAGTCAGTGCCCAGCCCCCCGCAGTCAGTCCCAACTTGATCCTGCTGAGCCACCAACTCTGAAATGGAGGGCAACTGCAAGTCAGGCTGACTCACAAGGGGAGGCTGGACTGCAGCCTGTTCAAGGGCTGTTAGGAAGCAGAATAGGGGTGCCCTTGGGTGTGGAGGTGATTGGAAGAAGGGGATACTGGTCACCTTCAGTTCCTTGGTGTGGGTGCTGTGTTCAGTGTGTGAAAAGCCATCAAGCTTACTTACGATACATGCACTTTTCTGTATGTATATTATATTCAATAAAAGAGTTAAATTCCAGCTGGCTGGGAGAGTCATCCTTACCCGGATAAGAGTTTTCAGCCCTCCCACAAGAAACAACCAAAAAACCCTCAGTGTGTTCAAGACAACAGAGTAACGGAAAGGCATGACTGTACAGAAACTAATGATCCAAGAACACATCATGTGAACAGAACAGACTTCGGACTCCAGCCCTGAGGATGCCAGACACTGCTCTGATGGTCCTCCAATATGAGTAGTTCAGAAACAGACAAACGCCACTGTTCGCTATTTGGGAGAAATAAGACAAACCTTCACAGCTTCTCAGGTGGTGCAAATGGTAAAGAACCCACCTGCCAATGCAGGAGATGTAAGAGACATGGGTTCAATCCCTGGGTCAGGAAGATCCCCTGGAAGAGGAAATGGCAACCCACTCCAGTATTCTTGCCTGGAGAATCTCATGGACAGAGGAGCCTGGCGGGCTACAGTCCATGGGGTTGCAAAGAGTCAGACACAACTGAGTGACTTAGCATGTATGCACATCATGGGAGATAGGATGTAAGGGGAAGAGGAAGTCAAGGCCCCATCCTGGCAGATGAGCAAGCCCCATTTCACCCCAAGTTAGGGCCCTGAGGGGCATTCACCAGGCCAGCCCCTCCATTCTGGAGTGGGGACTCTGGAAAGATGGCAGCTTAGCCTGGGGGTGCCAGGCACTGGGCTCATAGGCCCTCCTGCCCAGCTTCTTGGCCCAAGGCAGGACTCCCATGACCAGGAACTGCCTCCACATTCCTCAAGCTGCTCTCCTCTCTCGCAGACAACAGATGCTTTATCTTAAAGGATTTCCTGTGGGAATTTGGAAGGGCTTCTCCATCAGGGTGAACCTCACTGGTTCTTCAGGCTCCCACCTCCACCCCTCTTCTGTCCTAAATCTGCTGGAATATTAGGTTGCTACAATCAAACTATCCCTGGGATTTAGAACGTTCTTCCTGAGCTAGAACTAGACATGGGACACACGCAGGAAGCTAGGAAGAAGAACTCTTTCCTTTCTCTTCTTTAGTAGTGGTTAAAGATACCATGTGACTTCATGATCAAAGGCAATATGAAAAACAGACTAATAGCCAGCAGGAAGCTGCTGTGTAACACAGGGAGCTCAGCCCATGCTCTGTGATGACCTAGAGGGGTGGGGTTTGGGAGTCTCAAGAGGGAGGCGACATATGTATACATGGAGCTGATTCTTGTTGTACAGCAGAAACCAACACAACATTGTAAAGCAACTGTAATCCAATTAAAAATAAATGAAAAAAAAAAAAAAGACTATCACTTAGAGCTAAAGGGAGAACTTAAAACAGCAGTTACGGAACACATGCAATTAAAAGGCTGATTTCATTAAGGAGAATTCTTATCTATACCAAAGGTAGAGCCTGGCCAACTCACAGAATCCCAGTGCCTTCTCCCCCATTCGCACTGCCAACCTGAGGATGAATGACGAGAGGCACAAAGCACTCTGAGGGGAGAGAGAACCAGAAGGGCCAGAACATGTTTTTCATACCAGGAAACTGAATCGCTATGCCTGCTTCTTGGGGGTTTCCCTTGAGGCTTAGCAGTCCAACCCGCTATGATTTACTCATTAAATCTGTGCTATAGTTCCAGTTACTTCTAGTAGAAGTTGTGACATCCAGGGTTTGCCTGGATGTGCTGTGGTCCACCCGTTCGTCATCATTTCTCATCTTTCCTGAGTTGCAGAATTGAGGTCTGTGTGTTCTGGGTGCCTGCATTTTCGTGTCCACAGCTGGCCTCACCAACTGGGTGAAAAGATAGGGAAGCTAGCATTTGTTCCTAAAGGCGGGGGTGGTGTCTTGAAGGGTGGGGGGTGGTGGCAAGGGGCGGGTGAGGCAGAAAACCAGGAGGAAGAAGAGGAAAGTGTACAGCGCAGAACCAGGCAGACCTCCTGGAGGTCGCAGCTCAGCCACTTTCTGGGTGAATGGCCTTAGGAAAGTACCTCCCTGGACCGTGGTTTTCTCAACTACAAGATGGGAGTCCTAACAGCATCTGCCTCAGTGGCACCGGGATGGGGCAGCATCAGCATCCCTTGGGGCTCCGGATGCTCTTCCCAGACACTCTGAACTGCAAGTGAAACTCACGGGAGAAGTCTGGGAGAAAAACCACAAACGCTTCACCTCCGGTCCTTTAGCAGCAAGGAAAGCACCATGTATGACTTTGTTAGAAACACAAGTTCTCCGGCCCCTACCAGATTTACTTCCAAATCAGAAACTCTGGGGCTGGGCCCAGCTCTCTGCTTTAATAAGTCCACGAGGTGATGCTGATGCACCCTCAAGTTTGAGAATCTCTGTTCTCCCCAAGTTGTGGTGAGGATGCAGTAAGATAATGCACAGAAATGGGCTTGCGGTGCCTGGTGCTAGTGTGCACGCAGTGGGGCCAATCACCTTCTTTCCCTTCGTGTCATGGGGTTATGATGGAATTCTATTAGCTAATCGGTGGGTAACTGCCTTGTCAAGTCTACAAGACCAAACAAACGTGAGAGGTAGATCTTACAAAGGATTACCTCTTCATGCTTTTCTGAATTGCCTGAATCTTTATGTGTGAGGAGGGTCCCTTTTAAATTTTTATTATTATTTTCTTAGATCATTCTTCAGCTTTACTGAGGTGTAACTGGCAAAAACTGTGTATATATTAAAGGTGTCCAATGTGATAGTTTCATGTATGTTGTGAAATGGTCACCACAATCAACTTAATTAGCACTCATCAGCTTACATAAGCATAAGCATTGTTTCAGCTCAGTCGTGTCCAACTCTCTGGGACTCCAAAGACTGTAGCCCACCAGGCTCCTCTGTCCGTGGGATTTCTCAGGCAAGAATACTGGAGTGGGTTGCCATTTCTTCCTCCAGAGCATCTTCCCAACTTGGGGATCGAACCCACATCTCCGTGGTCATTGCATTGCAGGCAGATTCTTTACCACTGCGCCACCTGGGTCCCCTACCTCACATAATTACTTTTTTTCATTCCCTACCTTCTTCTCCCCTGGCAACCACCTGTTTGTCCTCTGTATCTACGACTATTTATTTTTTAGACTCCACATATGAGTAAAATCATACCACATTTGTCCTTCCCTGTCTGACTTGTTATCTGTCTCAGCATACTACCTTCTTAAAAAAACACAAGTGTCAGTCACTCAGTCATGTCTGACTTTTTGTGACGCATGGACTGTAGCTCGCCAGGTTCCTCTGTCTATGGAATTTTCCAGGCAAGAATGCTCCTACTTCTGCTGCTAAGTCGCTTCAGTCATGTCCGACTCTGTGCGACCCCATAGACAGCAGCCCGCCAGGCTTCCCCATCCCTGGGATTCTCCAGGCAAGAATACTGGAGTGGGTTGCCATTTCCTTCTCTAATGCATGAAAGTGAAAACTGAAAGTGAAGTCGCTCAGTCGTGTCCGACTCAGCAACCCCATGAACTGCAGCCCACCAGGCTCCTCCGTCCATGGGGTTTTCCAGGCAAGAATACTGGAGTGGGTCGCCATTGCCTCCTCCAAAGAATACTCTAGGTTCATCCATATTCTGAAAAACAAAAGGAGTTTCCCTTGTGAGAAAAATAGGGATTGAGCAAAAAAACCCCAAGGGTTCCAAGCTCTTGTCCCATGGGCTTCACATGCCGGAAAGTTCTTCCCAAGCTTGTCCTTCAGACCAGTTACCCTGGTACTTTCCTGGCAACTGCGGGACAGATATCCAGTTCCATAGCCATGGCCACTTCAGTCATGCAGCTTAAATCACTGGAGCATCCCTTGCTGCCCCGCCCAGAGAATGCACTCCTACACTCTGAGCCTCTGGGGTGAGCTCTGATTTCGGGTTTAGGAGTGGAGCTGGGAAGAAATCTGGGGCTGGGATACAGGGAATTCTGAGCTCCTTTAAGCCCAGCCCCCATGCAGCTTCCCCCACACACGTGGGGCAGAGACAAGCCTTGGAACTTCGGGATGAGAGTTGCCTGGGAGGGGGTCCTGCCAGGGGCTCTGTGGGGCCTCTTGCTGTGCTCAAACTTGCTCTTTTCTACTGCATGCTGGTCTCAAGCCCCAGGCAGTCAGGTGAGGGCAGGGCACATCCCTCCAGCGGCCAGTTAAAGCCCTTGGCAGTCCATCCCCAGCATGAAGAGGGAGGGGAGCAAGCGCCTGGGGTAAACCAGATCAGAAGAAAAGATTGAAAGCAAAAGGGCTGAATTCAGAGCAGATGAGTGAAGGTGCCTTGGGCAGAGAAGGTCTGGTTTTTCATGGAGAATGGATCCATCTCAGCAGGCTCCCAGTCTCCTCAGAGGGAGCAAGGGCCCTCTCTCCTGCTCTGCTTCTGTCTTCCTCTGCAGGGGCAGAGCGGGTGAAGGGCACAGGCACTACTGAGGTGCCCAAGAACACAGCCAGCCACGCCACATGGCCAGGAAAGAGAGCCCGCACCTGCTCTGAACAAAGACTGTATTGTAGTGATTCTCAGATGCAACTTTTTTTCTTTTTTTTTTTTTACATTATAGCATCTCTATAAGTGGGATATATCTTATAATCCATGGCATCTAGAAGCAATGAAATATGGTAGCTGTTCCACAAATACTCACCAGAGAAGTTCCCTGTTAGATGCTAAGAGCGCAGAGAAAGGAGCTGAAATGATTTAATTTCTACAATTAAATAGTGAAACAGTGGGGGCAAGAAAATGTAAAACTAATGGCTAGTATGCATAGCACAGAGGAATAATGCGAAATCATGTTAGATTTTGAACTCTAACTTCTTCCAATTTTCAGTCTAGCCACAGTTTACTTATATACCTAAGTGGTATTAGATCAGTATGACAAATATTTTTAAGGAAAATAAGTTAGGTGCTTATCTTTTTTTTTTTGTTATACCACATGGCTTGTGGGATCTTAGTTCCTTGACCAGGGATTGAACCCGGCCAAGGTGGTGAGTGTGCAGAGTTCAGGGAATTCCTATAGCTATGTGGGCTTTTCTTTTTTTTTAAGTTAACAAAAGTATTCCTTTAAGGTACAAGCTTTCCAATGACCTGGCAAGTATTTGATTTTTGCCAACCAGGAAGGGACAAGTACGGGCTGCCACCTCCTTGTGTCCATAAAGGTTGCCTCACGACTGGTGTAACTCTAAATAAAATAGTTCATTTAGCTCATTTTAGCTTTTTCAATGATTTTGCAATCATTAACTTGAGACATACATCAGCTGTGTGACTTCTGAGTGAATGGGAGGAGACCCATTCAGACCTCTTAAGGATGCCTGTGGTTAGTTTCAGGGCAAACAGTCATGATGCCCCCATCTCTGGGACAGTTGGCTCAGAAAGGGCTCTCTGGTTACGACCAGAGTGAGACTCGCTTACAGCAGGGAATGGTGACACTGGTGAATGGGGCCTGGGCTTTTGTAGTGAGGCCCCTGTTTGGCACCCCATCTTCTGGGAGCTGCATGAGAAGCTGAGAAAGGAGGAAAGGTGACTCTGAAGGTTGTGGAACAAAGAAGTTTTGTAGCAAGTCTGAGGCACTCATGCAAACGGCTGTTTCCTCTTTTGGCTTTTGCCACCAGGAAGCCCAGAGGCAAATTGGTGATTCCAACTTGAGTAACTGCCCTTTCTCCTATGATCCGCAAATCTAAAGATTCTTCATTGATGATGCCCTTCTAGTTCACAGGTATTTTTTCTGATCCTGAACCAAAGTGTTATACAAATAAATTTCTGGAATCATTATCTAGAAAGGACCAGAGAGTAACGGTACCTTACACATTCATCACTCTTTTATTCTGCCCTCCTCCATGGACACCATTATTTAAAAGGTTTAACAAATGAAATAATTAATTTTCCCCAATTGTTTTCTAAAATTTTTGTTCCTGTATTTATTTGGCTGCAACAGGTCTTTAGCTGTGGCATGTGACCTCTTAATTAGGTAAAGCATGTGGGATATATTAATAGTTCCCTGACCAGGGACTGAACCTACACCTCCTCCAATGGGAGGGTGGAGCCACTGGACCACCAGGAAGTCCCTCCCATTTTTTTATTAATCAAAGACAGATCTGAAAACAATCAAAGTTTTAAGTTAGCCCAAGATAACTGATTCATATTTATTCCACAAACATTTATAAATATTAAATGCCAACTATTAGACTAGATGCTGAGGAAATGATGAATAAGGCGTGAATAAGACTGAGAGTCTGGGAGGAGAGAGTGAATTAGATAGGGCCTTACAATGCAGAGAGATGAAGCACAGAGAGAGTGACTTTGCCTAGTGTCTTGGGAAAGAATCAGAGAAGGCTTCCTGGAGGAGGTGATGTCCAAGCTGAGGCCTGGAAGACATGTAAGAACTAGCCAGGCAAAGGGAAGAGGTTAAAAAAGCTTTGGGGTGTAAGGGAACAACTAGGCTGGTAGGTCCAGGGGACCAACAAGGATCTCAGAGAGGAGGAAAGGGGCTGGGGAGATGGACTAGAGAGTGAGGGGCTCATGAGCCAGCCAGAGTTGGGACCTCACTCTGGAGATAGCAGGAGACAGATGGAGTATTTTAAGTAGAAAACTGAGAAAAGCATTTTAGAAGGATCATCCTGGCTATAGCATGGAGAGTAAGTTGAGGGTGAAACACTGGAGGAAGTGGGGCCAGAGGGACACAGGAGTCTGAACCAAGGGAGGGGCAATGGGGGTCCTGACCTATTGATATAACTCAGCCCGAAATGTAGACACCTAAAGATGCTCACTCCTTGGAACAAAAGTTAGGCTCAAGCATGAGAAAGTGAGCATAGACTGGAATCTGTCTCCTGATTTCAATCTTGTGTATTTTCCCAGACATTTAGTGGATGCTCATTTTATGCCAGGCATTGTGTACTCTACACGGCACATCACGACACTGAGCAAAAGTCACTGAGGAAATGCAGTGATTTTTAAACTAAGTAAATAATACAGACTTGCCAGAAACAAATTGTGCCAAAATAACTTGCTTTTCTTCTCTGTATCAGTAAAAGGCTTAGCGGTTAAAGAAAACACAATAGACTTAAGACCCGTTGACATAAATAAACATTTGATACAGTTCCTGGTAAAACACTCATGGGAAATGTAGATCAAAGACCAACGTGGTTGCTAGGGGGAAAAAAAAAAATCAATATCCTCAAGTCATTGTTCCTGCGGCAGCACAGAGCTGGGAGAGATGTCAGGGGTCCTCCAGGGGCCGTAATGACCGTTTTCAGATTCTTCGGAGTAGGATGGACAGCTGAAGGAGTTAGAGATGAGTGTTGGAAAGAAGAACAGGGAATAGACACCAGAAGGAGAAAAGCAGGTCAAGGAGGGCGGGTGGAGTTGGGCAGAAAGCGCACCCAGTGAGGAACTTCGAGTGAGCGCAGCCACGCTGCAAGGTGGCAGGGACGAAGGAGGAGAGCTGCTCGCTCCCCGCCCCGCCCCGCGCTTAGTCCTGGGGACTCAGGAAAGAGGCGTAAGCATGCGTTTACACATGCACACATGCGCGCGCACACATCCACATTCATGTGCATCTATCATACATTCTCAGATGTGTCCTTAGCCCACACTCAACCTCCATCTCCTGCACCCCGAACCTGGAGTGAGGCTCTCCGCTGGTTTCTGAGCTACTGGAACGTGCCTTGACTCATTGCTCACAGTGGTGCTGGGGTGAGATCTTACAGCCTGTCCCTCGCCCCTGGGTGCTTCTTTCTGGCAATTTCCCAAGAGCCTCCCAGCTCTCTTTCTCTCTTTTTTAATTGGAGTATAGCTGCTTTACACTGTTGTGTGTTTCTGCTGCACAGCAAAGTGAGTCAGCGATATGTATACATGTATCCCCTCCCTGTTGAGCCTCTTTCCTATTGCCCCATCCCAAGCCTCTAGGCTTTTTTTAACCTTTTATTTTGTATTGGGGTATAACCAATTAACAATGTGTGACAGTTTCAGGTGAACAGCAGAGGGACTCAGGGACTCAGTCCTACAGATACATGTATCCATTCTCCCCCAAACCAGCTCTTGATGAATCTCTTGGTGTAATGCCATCGGCAAGGCTGGAGTAGGAAAGGCCCCATTACTAAGTAAAACTGAACACAAAAGGTCTGTAGGGAAGACTGTATGTGCAAAGATGCCTGGTCAGAAAACTCATTATGCGGAAAAAATTGACAACTGCAGGAATTTAATGTTGTCCCTTCACTTAATTGCCTTGATAAGCATAGGTGCCTTTTGGGTTAGCAACCAAGTGCCCACTCTCCAGCTAAGGCTAACGTGCCAGGTTATCACTGGAGAATGTTTTCCTCCAAGGTGGTGTTTGAGCACGAACCTGCTGCAAGCAAGGCAGTGTTCGAGGGATATGGGGTGAGAAGGAGCCCTTTCTTGTCTCAAGGAGAGTTATCTAGACGGACATCAGCACAGTGTGTGGGGAGTGACACCCCCCCAGCAGGCTGCCTGGGCAGAGGCACAGAGCCCAGTCCAGGAGAGGAGCTGGAGATATACTTGTTGAGTGAATGAGGAAAGAATGGTTTGTTTCTCTCTTTGCTTTTGGCTCTGGGTGTCAGGGAAGGCACCAGGGAGAAGGTGGCACTTGATCTGGGATGGTAAGATTTCAGAGGTGAAACTGGTCTGAAATGAAATGCCACGTCTCCATACATATCTCATTAGAAGTAAAAGGAGACATGCAGGGATCCCTAGATTTGTTTTCCGGTGAGGTGAAAGGGTGAACTTGCTTTAAAAGGTTGGAAACAGCCCTTAAGGTTAAAAAAAAAAAAAAAAAAAAAAAGAGACGAGACTACTTCATTCATAAGGGCCTGGGAACCAGCAGGTCTTAAGAGTCCGTCACAAACAGACATTGATCTTAAGCTACCACATTTATTCCTCCCAACAGCTCTGGGGTCCTGCCTGGTGGGTGTTACTGCATTCCTTTTGTAAGCGAGCTCAGGGAATCTAAGAGTTGTATTCAAGGTCACACAACCAGTAGGTGGTGGAGCTGTGATAGGCAGCTTGGTCAGTGACTCCAAAGCCCTTGACCTTCCTACTGCATTTCACACCCCTCTGGAAGGGAGATTTTGACAGACATTTTTTGGGCTCCAAAAATCACTGCAGATGGTGATTGCAGCCATGAAATTAAAAGACACTTGCTCCTTGAAAGAAAAGTTATGACCAACCTAGACAGCATATTGAAAAGCAGAGACATGACTTTGCCAACAAAGGTCTGTCTAGTCAAAGCTATGGTTTTTCCAGTAGTCATGTATGGATGTGAGAGGTGGACTATAAAGAAAGCTGAGCAGTGAAGAATTGATGCCTTTGAACTGTGGTGTTGGAGAAGACTCTTGAGAGTCCCTTGGACTGCACGAGATCCAACCAGTCCATCCTAAAGGAAATCAGTCTTGAATATTCATTGGAAGGACAGATGCTGAAGCTGAAACTCCAATACTTTGGCCATCTGATACAAAGAACTGACTCATTGGAAAAGACCCTGATGCTGGGAAGGATTGAAGGCAGGAGGAAAAGGGGACGACAGAGGATGAGATGGTATGATGGCATCACCTACTCAATGGACATGAGTCTGAGTAAACTCTGGGAGTTGGTGATGGACAGGGAGGCCTGGCATGCTGCAGTCCATGGGGTTACAAAGAGTCAGACACGAGCAAGTGACTGAACTGAACTAGAAGGGAGACAGAAGTAGCCTGGATGAAGATCTTCAGGTGTGAAAAGCACCATCAAATGGCAAGTTTGAAAACTGAGAGAGCAGCTGTAAATAACAGCAAGAGTGCTGTAGGTTAGATATCAGAAGGGACTTCCTTTTTGTGAAAGCTGGTAGGTGAAGAATGGGCTCATAAAAGGTCAACACTGAGGGGCCAGTGAGCCTTCACTTAGGTCAGGTTCCACGCTGGGGAGCTGCAGAAAGCTCACATCTTTTATCAGATCCCTTTCTTTTTTTTGTTATTTCTAGATGCCCCCAGGAATGTTGACCAGGTCACAAATCCCTGCGCACTGCTGTTTCTCCCCTTTAGATCTGGACTATCGCTAGGGCTTATCTGCTGGTCATCTCTCACCACCTGATAACCACCACACTGCCCAGGCTCTGGACCCTCCAAAGGCTACTGTGGGGAGAATGTGAGGGTCAGGGTCAGTGGCAGCCTGGCTGCTTACTGGCACTGATTTGGGTCTCAGTCACCACATCTGCTAAATAAGAACATACCACCTCTTTCCTAGGCTTGTTATGCACTTTAATTAATGCTTGCTAAGCATGTAGAACAGTGGTTGGTGGACTATGGCCCATCGGCTAAATCCAGTCCACCACTTGTTTTGTAAATAAAATTTTCTTGGAACACAGCTACATTCACCATTCACCTGTTTGCATATTCTCCATGGCTTTTTTTTTTTTTTAAACAACAGAGTTGTGTAGTAGCAGCAGAAATCATATAGCTCGCAAAGCCTAAAATATCTGCTATCTGGCCTTTCGTAGGAAATGTTAGCCCACCTCTGATGCAGAATGATGTCTGGCATGTAGAAAGTACTCATTAAATGGTCACTTAAAAAGAAAAAAACCTCACTAGGCCTTGGGGTTTAACAGAATTTGACTGAGGTCCTGGGGCAACAGAAAGAGCCTCAAATAAAACCTAAAACAGGTGTTTTTGTCGTCGATGCTCCCCGAGGGCAACCACGATCCCTGACCCTGGGATCGCCTACTATCAGTCATAGGCACCAGTCCTGCCCTTCTGGCCTGGACTCCTGTGTTTCCTCTTTCCAGAGGCCAGGCCCCAGGATGACTGACAGCAAGAGCGCTTCATTCTGTTTAGAAAAACCTCCTCTGCAATGTGTGGTCTGTGCGGTCCACGCAGGGCCATCACAATAGTCCAGGGCTTCCCAGCCTCTGCACTGCTGGCACTGGGGGCAGCGGGTTTCTTTGCAGGGGGCTGTGCCTGCACCGAATGGTGTTTAGCAGCATCTCCGGCCTGCCCATGTACCCACTGGATGCCAGCAGCATTACCCCCTGTGATGACACCAAAAATGTCTCCAGATGTCACCAAACATCCCGAGGGGACAAAATCGCTTCTGCTGAGAACCACTGGCTTAGACTGTAATAACATCATAGGTGAGGCACCAGACATTCCAGTCCAGGATAGCTAAATCCCTAGAAAATCAGTGTTCTTTGCAAGGGGACAGACCTGTTAAAGACGCATCCAATTTATCACTGGATGGCTAGACAGAAGGCTTAGCATTTTGGCCTGAAGCACCAGCAATGGGACTCTTACAGCTGGGGCTGCGCTTTCACAGCAACACTGGCCTCAAGCCTGGGTTCCTAAGAGGGGGCTTGGCCAAACGCCCTGTCCCATAACACGGGGAGGGTCTCCCCAAAGACAGATTTCTGGTCCCTCTCCCAGATCATAGAAAATGCTTATGTACTCCCTGCTGGCCCTGCCCTTTACCACGTGCAGATTTTCCAGCTTCATCCATTTTACATCTGCTCCTCCAAGTAATAAGAAACTGCCAGAGGCTGTAAAATAACAGGCTCTTCACTGATGCACTTATTCTTTTACTGATCCTTAATGATTCCCTTTGCGGGCTGGTCACTGGGGATCAGAGACAAGCAGGACACAGCCATGCCTTGCCTGCACTGAGAGCTGGGAGAGCAGACACGTAAACAGGTCACAACAGTGAAGCAGATTAAGTCCTATGACAGTGTACGCTGGCCCTGGGGACACAAAGGCGGAACAGAATTCCCGCATTTGGGGGGTGGTGGTGTGGCTGTCAGGCTCGCCCAAGGAGCTGATTCTTGAAAGACAAAGGGATGAGAAGGACAAGGAGCGTGCCTGAGAGTTTACACACCTGGGATGAGGATGGCATTCCACTTCAGGCAACAGAGCTCCCAAACCAGACAAGAGTGTGGGGTGCAGTCAGAGACAGGGGATGGCAGCGTGCTGGAGTGGTGGCATGGGGAGAATATTCCCCCTGAGAGCAGAGACTCTAACACCTTTTGTTCCAGACTATCTTTTCAAAGATGTTTATGTAGGAAATCATCCTGTAAGTTTGAGACAGTCTCCTCCCAGGGAAGAAAGCAGATTGGTTTGCTGCCCAGGAAAATATTGTCTCTTTTGGAGGCAAATGTTGAGCAAGCTTGCTAACTGCCTCTAAATACAGGGGTTTCTTAAGCTGGAAGGGACACTCATCATCCTGAGCAGTTTGCAAGCGCAAGTGTCATAAGGCCCTCATTACATCACCCTGTGATCTGAGCTTAGGAAACAGGTGCAGATGTCCCTCTGCCGTCCCTGTGAGTATTAAACTGTGCTTTGACTCAGGAGTCTCTGTCTTCTCCAGCATCTGTGAGAATGTGGCAGGCTAACTTGTTAGTCTGGGTGAAGTCTTAGGCCCCCACCCCGACTTTTTTGACACATAGCAGTGTGGGAGAAGCAAAGGCTGCAGTGCAGGGTGGAGATCACCAGGGCATTTGGGCTGCAGTCCAGACCTTGGGATGAAGCCTAAAGGCTCGAGGCGCCACTGAAGATCTTTCAGCAAAGAGATGTCTGGATCTGGCTCTAGCTTGGGGAGTGGAGGGCTGGAGAAACAAGGCCAGTGAGGCCTACAGATATGGAGCTATGCGTCTGAATAGGATATCCAGTGGGGGCAGATGAAGGCCAGGTTTAAAAGAAACTCAATACGGGGCCTTGACAGCATTTTTTCTGAATTGGGAATCAATTGGGATAATCCATTGCATTTATTTGCGGTCTCTTTAGAACTTTCATGCCCTTGACATTTCTGAAGCATATAGACCAGATATCATGAAGAATGTCCTTCCATTTGGGTTTGTCTGAAGGTTTCTTATGAGATTCAGGTTATCCATTTTGGCACAAAGAGTACAGAAGTGATGTGCTTGATGTGTGTGTATATATACACATATATAACACACATATATATGCCCACACACATACATGTGTATGCATATATAGACAATGGAATATTAGCCATAAAAAGAGTGAAATAAAGTCATTTGCAGCAACATGAATGGACCTAGAGATTATCATACTAAGTGAAGTAAGTCAGAGAAAGACAAATATCATATGATACCACTTATATACATATATGGAATCTAAAAAGATGATACAAATGAACTTACAAAACAGAAATAGACTCAGACACATAGAAAATAAACCTATGGTTACCAAAGAGGAAAGGGGAAGGTATAAATCAGAGGAGTTTGGGATTAACACATACATACTGCTGCTGCTGCTAAATCGCGTCAGTCGTGTCCGACTCTGTGCGACCCCATAGACGGCAGCCCACCAGGCTCCTCTGTCCCTGGGATTCTCCAGGCAAGAATACTGAAGTGAGTTGCCATTTCCTTCTCCAGTGCATGAAACTGAAAAGTGAAGTCGCTCAGTCGTGTCTGACTCTTCACGACTCCACGGACTACCAGGCTCCTCCATTCGTGGGATTTCCCAGACAACAGTAGTGGAGTGGGTTGCCATTGCCTTCTCCAGATACATACTACTATATATAAAATAACAAGGACCTACTATATAGCACAAGGAACTCTATTCAATATCTTATAATAACCTATAATGGAAAAGAATCTGAAAAAGAATAATGTATATGTGTGTGTGTGTATATATATATGTGTGTGTATATATATGTGTGTGTATATATATGTGTGTGTATATATATGTGTGTGTATATATATGTGTGTGTATATATATGTGTGTGTATATATATGTGTGTGTGTATATATGTGTGTGTATATATATATATATAAATAGTGTACACACACACATATATATATCTGAATCACTTTGCTGTGCACCTGAATCTAACACAACATTGTAAATCAACTATATTTCGATTTTTTAAAAAAGTTTTAAAATAAAGACAAAATATTGTCCTAAAAAGAAAAGGCTGCTAAGAGAGGAAAACTGTCACCTCCCTGTGCCTGCCAATGGGGGCCAGAGGAAGGAGACTGTGACTCCTGGCTTTTGGCGGGCGGGTGGCAATATTAGCTGAGACAGAGAACCTCGAAGGAGGTGGAGGTGGTTTTGGGGCGAGGAAGGCGAGAGAGGGAAAGATGGCAGGTTTGGTTATTTCTCAAATTGTTTGTCTGTCTGTCTGCCTCCCCTTCCAGGCATGTCTGATTTCAGGAGGCCATGGAACATCTTAAGGAGGTGTCCCTTAAGGCTCTGGAGCTCAGGAGGAAACCCCAGCAGGGCAAAGGTTGTGCTGAAGCCACGGGACAGGATTACCCCAGGGGAGTGTGAATGAGAGAGAAAGAGCCAAAGACAAAAGCCGTGGGACAGCTGCCTTGAAGGGCAGGTGGCTACTGAGAGCTGCAAAGGGGCAGGAGGAATGGGAAGACAGCTCAAACAGTATCCCCCAAACCCAGAGAGGAGAGGTTCAGAAGTGAGTGGGATCACCGGGGCCAAGGGCTACAAGAGAAATGAGGGCTGAAGAGTCTGCCTGAATCCAGTGGGAGGTGGAAGTCAGAGTCCTGGGGCCGTGAGAGCTCAGTGGGGAGTGGAGGTGCAGAAGTGAGCAGTGTAGACAATTCTAATACGATGCTTGGCTGCAAAGAGGCGGTGAGGGGGACTTCCCTGATGGGCCAGTGGCTAAGACTCTGTGCTCCCAATGCAGGGGGCCTGGGTTCAATCCCTGGTCAGGGAACCAGATCCCACATAAATGCCACATGCTACCAGGAAGATCAAAGATCCTGAGCGCTACAACTGACACCCGGTGCAGCCAAATAAATAAATAAACATAAAAAAAGGAGGTGGGAGGGCACTTCCAGGTGGCTCAGTGGTAGAGAATCCAGCTGCCAATGCAGGGGACATGTGTTTAATCCCTAATCCAGAAAGATGCTACAAAGCAACTAACCCATGCACCGCTACTGAAACCCACAGGCCTAGAGCCTGTGCTCCACAAGAAAACCCACTGCAATGAGAAGCCACACACTGCAGCTGGAGAGTAGCCCCGCTCGCCACAACTAGAGAAAAGCCCGAGACTAGAGAAATGGCCGTGTGCGCAACAAAGACCCAGTGCAGCCGTAAATAAATGAGAGACGCAGCGAGGGACCAGAGCAGGAGGAAAGGGGAGGGCCTCGTCCTAGTAAACACACCAGAAGCCCACAGCTCAACAGCTTGTTCAGGGCCGCCTTCAGTAGATATCCAGGGTGGCCCCTGACCTGCTGTCTGACCGCCAATCCAGTCTCGGCTCCTCACCCACAGCCTCACACTTTTAACAGAGGTTAAAAGTGGTGGGATGGGGAGAGGGACGGAGAGGAGAGCAGTTTTTTGGCAGCCAGAAGAGGCACCTGTGACATTTTCCTCCGTCTCTGCCAGGGAAGGGGCCTGTCATTAAGGCAGCCCCAGCTCACATTATTTGTTCTCCCATCAGCTTCCTTTTGGTGTCAGGGAACACTGCTTCATTACCTTGTATAGAACACACCTTTATTATCATGAATGTTCGGAGTGTTCCCTCTTCATTCAGAAGCTAGTTAAAAGTAACAGCCTCCCTGGCCCCCAGACCCTTGCTTCCAGGATACCAGGCTGCAATACCCCCCACCTTTGTTTCATGGAGGCTCTGTTCACAGTTTATGTTCTAAAACCCATACCGGAGAAACACTAATGCTTTATTTCAGTCAAGGATTATTTTATAGTAGATAAGAGCAAGTTAACCAGAGTCAGATATTTAAACTACAGTGAAGAGCAGCACTCTGAAAGGAGAAACAAGCTTGATTTATTCATACAATGGGATATTCTTCAGCCATAAAAAGGAATGAAGTACATTATGAAAGAACCTTGAAAACATAGTATGTGGAAGAAGCCAGACAACTGGAAGAGGCAGAAAGTAGATTAGTTGTTGCCAAGGGCTGGGGTGGGGGAGGGGTGGAGAGAAAATGAGAAATGACTGCTTAGAGAATACGGGGTTTCCTTCGGGGTGGTGAAAAGGTCCTGGGACTGAACAGTAGTGATGGCTGTGCAACACTGTGAATATACTAAATGTCACTCACGTTAAATATACGTTATATGTGCGAGTGCCTGTGTGCTCACTCAGGTCCAACTCTTTTCGACCCCATGGACTGTAGCCCGCCAGGCTCCTCTGTCCATGGAATTTTTCCAGGCAAGAATACCAGAGTGGGTTGCCATTTCCTACTCTAGGGGATCTTCCCAACCCGCGTTTCTTGGGTCTCCTGTGTTAGCAGGCGAGTTCTTTACCACTCGCGCCACTTGGGAAGCCTGGCTATGTTATATACATTTTACCACAATACAAAATTAATTAAAAAAAAAAAATCTTACCTTGACACTGGAGAATAAAAAGCTCTGGCTCCAACCCCAACACCATCGAAGTAATGAGGGCTTTCCACCGGCGCTTCTTAACTTTGGCTGCACACCTGAGCAGAATCACCTGAGAAGCTTTTTAAAGCCTCTTGTACCTAGACTCCACTCAAGACCAATTAAACCAGGTATCCTGGAAGCAAGGGTCTGGGAGCCAGGGAGGCTGTTACTTTTAACTAGCTTCTGAATGAAGAGGGAACACTTTGAACATTCATGATAATTAAATCTTCCCAACCCGCGTTTCTTGGGTCTCCTGTGTTTCTTGGGTCTCCTGCGTTAGCAGGCGAGTTCTTTACCACTCGCGCCACTTGGGAAGCCTGGCTATGTTATACACATTTTACCACAATACAAAATTAATTAAAAAAAAAAAAATCTTACCTTGACACTGGAGAATAAAAAGCTCTGGCTCCAACCCCAACACCATCGAAGTAATGAGGGCTTTCCACCGGCGCTTCTTAACTTTGGCTGCACACCTGAGCAGAATCACCTGAGAAGCTTTTTAAAGCCTCCTGTACCTAGACTCCACTCAAGACCAATTAAACCAGGTATCCTGGAAGCAAGGGTCTGGGAGCCAGGGAGGCTGTTACTTTTAACTAGCTTCTGAATGAAGAGGGAACACTTTGAACATTCATGATAATTAAATCTTCCCAACCCGCGTTTCTTGGGTCTCCTGTGTTTCTTGGGTCTCCTGCGTTAGCAGGCGAGTTCTTTACCACTCGCGCCACTTGGGAAGCCTGGCTATATTATATACATTTTACCACAATACAAAATTAATTAAAAAAGAAACTCCTACCTTGACACTGGAGAATAAAAAACTCTGGCCCCAACCCCAACACCATCGAAGTAATGAGGGCTTTCCACCGGCGCTTCTTAACTTTGGCTGCACACCTGAGCAGAATCACCTGAGAAGCTTTTTAAAGCCTCCTGTACCTAGACTCCACTCAAGACCAATTAAACCAGGTATCCTGGAAGCAAGGGTCTGGGAGCCAGGGAGGCTGTTACTTTTAACTAGCTTCTGAATGAAGAGGGAACACTTTGAACATTCATGATAATTAAATCTTCCCAACCCGCGTTTCTTGGGTCTCCTGTGTTTCTTGGGTCTCCTGCGTTAGCAGGCGAGTTCTTTACCACTCGCGCCACTTGGGAAGCCTGGCTATATTATATACATTTTACCACAATACAAAATTAATTAAAAAAGAAACTCCTACCTTGACACTGGAGAATAAAAAACTCTGGCCCCAACCCCAACACCATCGAAGTAATGAGGGCTTTCCACCGGCGCTTCTTAACTTTGGCTGCACACCTGAGCAGAATCACCTGAGAAGCTTTTTAAAGCCTCCTGTACCTAGACTCCACTCAAGACCAATTAAACCAGTAAACTGAGAAGGTCTTAGAGATTCCAGTGCACAGTAAGAGTTCAGAAATACTTAGTTAGACTAGATCAGGGCTTCTCAAAGTGTGGTCCCCAGACCAGCAGCGTCAGCATCATCTGGGAATTGGTTAGAAACACAAATCTGGGGACTGCACCCAAAACCTTCTGAATCAGAAACTATGAGAGTGTTTTAGCCATCTGTGTTTTAGTACGAAATCTGTATTTTAACAATCCAGGGGAGTCTGATACACACCAACATCTGACACCAACTCTTCTGCATCTAGATCAAGTAAGATAAAGAGTTTTCCTCCACCACTGACTGTTTACTGAGCATCTATCATAAGCTTGCTTTGTGACAGATGCTTTGGAAGTATAGAAACCTACCTCAGCTCTCCTCAAACATCTAACCCATCTAGTGAGTTAGATTCTTGGGAAAGAAGTTGTACATTAAAACAAGATGAGCCTTTTTATGATTTAACAGTATTCCATTGTATGTATATATCACATTTTATTTACCCCTTCATTTTTTGATGGGCACTTGGGTTATTTCCACCTTTTGGCTATTACAAATAATTCTGCTATGAACATTAGTGTATAAGTATCTGTTTGAGTTCCTGCTTTCAATTCCTTTCATTACATACCTTGGCTTCCCAAGTGGCTCAACAGTAAAGAATCCACTTGCAATGCAGGAGACAGCGGTTCGATCCCTGGGTTGAGAAGATCCCCTGGAGAAGGAAATAGCAATCCACTCCAGTGTTGCTTATAAAATTCTATGGACAGAGGAGCCTGGCAGGCTACCATCCATGGAGTTGCAAATGAGTTGGACATAACTTAGTGACTAAATAACAACAGAATTGCTAGGTATTATAATAATTGTGTTTAACTTTTTAAGGAATCACCAAACTATTTTCCACAGCCATGTACCACCAGGAATATACATTTGGGATGATGGAAAAAGTTCTGGGAAGGGCTAGTGATGATGACTTCACAACAGTGTAAATGTAATTAATACCACTGGATTCACTTTAAAATGGTTTAAAATGGTAAATTTTATGTATATTTTACCACACACACACATGCAAGATTAAAGACATGAAATGAGCCATGAAAACAAATTTAGAAAAGGAAGTTATGTTCCTAATGGCTCAACACTGAATAAAAATGACTTTAAACACCATAATTATGTTTCTATAATGACACATATAACAATGCATTAAAAAGATGGTGTGTGCAGTTCTTACTAGTCAGAGATGGTCCCTGCCTGAGCATGGAGAAATAATGTTTTTAGTATACTTTTTTAGGAGGGTAGGGCAGGATGTCTGGCTCTACTGGGGACTTAGCACATTTACAGTGACCAAAATTCCTTTGTGAACCAGTCAAAGAAGATCAAAGAGAGTAACAAGTACTGAGCATGGAGAGGTGATGGGCCTGGCTAGGTTTCCCTGCTGGGGTTAAGCTGTTACCACCTCAGCAACTTGGCTAACTTCTTAGCGGTTTTTATTCAAGAACCACTTTGATGTGTGGGCTCAGAGGGGGATACAGGAATGAATGGGATGAGCTGAGAACCCAGCACGGTGGTTCCCAACTGTCAGTGAGAACCAGAATAACCCACTGGGCTCATTCAGTGATAGATGCCGGGCGCCACCCCCAGAGTGTCTGGGTCAGGGCGTCTGGGGTGGGGCCCAAGGTTTCTAACAGATTCCTGGGTGATGATGGTGGTCATGCTTGTCCAGGGACTGTACTTTGAGAACCACTGGTCTACTGGGGTTGGTAAGAGTAGGTGCCTCTATGAAAGATAAATGTAAAGGCTCCGTGGGAGCACCAGGACAGGGAGACACTTGGTCCTGCCTTTGGGGAGTGAGAGGGACAGGGAGAGGGTGTTTCAGGGAGATGAGATGCAGCTGGGTGTGTCTTAGCATTGCTGCAATAAAGAGGGGGTGGAGAGCAGGTTCAGAGGAGTCTCAAAAAGTGGGCAGAGCTTCACCATATCGAACACTCTCTAAGGCAACAGAACCTAAAAGGGTGCCGGAGACGGAGCAAAAGCAAGTAGCTGGCACCATCTAACTTTGACAGCTAGGAACCCCACCCTCCTCCCTATAAAAGCCTTCCCTCCAGAGAGAACCTGACAAATGCCTGGAAGCCAAAGGGTAAATGACTGCAAAGTCTCCTCCTAGCTATACCCATACCTTCCCTTTCCCCCAGCAAATACTGGAAAGGATTACTGGAAGGTAGGGGCCCTCTAAATATGGCAAGGTGTGGGGGAAGGACTTCCCCAGGGCTAGCAGAGAGCTGAGTTGATGGCCCCAGTCTTGCAGCTCACCTTTGTTCACCCTCCAGCCTGCACTACTGGCCCCACTGCCACAGCTAAACCAGAAAGGCTGCCAAAGAGTGGCTTGGGAGGACTTTACCCCATTCCAGTCCCTTCCCTCTCAAAGTGACCCCACACACCCA
>SJYT01062797.1:273796-362027 GCA_006410635.1 Cephalophus harveyi
CGCAAATTGAAATAATAAAAGGAAAAGTTTGATATAAAGTATGGATTAGAGCATCCTTAGAAAACTTTCTTATTTCTATTGAAATAAGAATAATCTTTCTTATTGATCTACAATAAAAACCAAGGAAGCAGAATGGGCCTGCTTTGGCTGTCCAGCTTTACGCTTTGTAAATAATAAGTAATCCTGATCCTCCAGCCCTTGCTCTGCCCTTGCTCCGCTTCACTTCTAACATTAACAAAGAAAAAGCTTCAACACCAGTTTGGCTCCTTGACCTCTGTTTATAATAAAATCATAAGACATCACGGGTTAATCATTAACCCACCCCTCTAGTAGGCTTCTTTCCTTTGGGGCAGGATATAGGGCTTTATGGCCATGCCTCTCCACTTGACTGGCAGGAAAACAGAGAGAGTCAGCACAGTGTGGCTTTCTGCTCCGCGGGGATAAGAATCCAGCCAGGGCAGATTCTGTGGGAACCCCATACTACTGAACAGTTCAGCTCCCTGGACTTTTATGAGAAACCATATATCTTTTAATCAACTCCAGAAGTGAACTGCAGGAGCTATAAAATGTATATTAAACATATTTTAAGGATTTCCCTGATGGTCCGGTGGTTAAGAATCCACCTGTCAATGCAGGGAACATGGGTTTGACCCCTTGTCCAGGAAGATCCCACATGCCTTGGAGCAACTAAGTCCGTGTGCCACAGCTACTGAAGCCTGTGCCCCAGAGCCTGTGCTCCACACGAGGGAAGGCACTGCAATGAGAAGCCTGAGCACCCTAACTAGACAGTAGGCCCCACTCGCTGCAACTAGAGAAAGTCTGCACACAGCAACAAAGACCCAATGCAGCCAAAAATAAATAAAAAATAAATTTTTTTTAATGTAACTTCTACATCCTAACAACATCCTGAGAATGTGTAGTATTTTTGAAAATATTTATTTGCACCAGCTTGCAGCATGCACACTCTTTAGTTGTGGCACGTGGGGTCTAGTTCCCTGACCAGGGATCGAACCTGGGTCCCCTGCACTGGGAGCATGGAGTCTTAGCCACTGGACCACCAGCGAAGTCCCATAATGTGTGACATTAAGATGGGTTTAGGGAGGATACAGAGGCTGCCTTCTCTTCTGAATGGGGTCCTGTGGCTTAGCTGTGTTCTCTGTGGCTCTAGCCACAGGACCACAGAGGATGGGTGACCCCTGGAGAAAGGTGGGTCCCAGCTCCCTGAAAGGAGTGTACCTGAGCAGGTGCCGAATGACACTCACTCAGCCCACAGCCTAGCCAACGCCCAGCCTAGCCAAGGGGAAGCCAGATGAACCCTAGGTTCTTTCTGAGTCTTTATATCACATACACAAAAAATATACAAGCTCTCTGCTGCAGCAGGGCCTCTGAATGCTCTGTGCCTGCCCTCTGGAATGCCATTCCCCAGCTCTCACCGTGGATTCAGTCCCATCCTTTAAGTCTCAGCTTTAATGCCACCTCTTCTGTACCACTTGGTCCACGGTAGTCCCTCCATTTTTCTCCATCAGCCCTTGCTTATTTCCTTCATAGCATTGATTGCAGACTGGAATTATCTTACTCATGTACATTGGTTTGCTTATTTGTAATTTATTATCAGTCTTTTCTTCTTTCTTTACATTTATTTATTTTTGGTTGGGTTGGGTCTCAGTTGTGGCTCACGGTCTCCAGAGCATGGGCTCAATAGTTGAGGTGCATGGGCGTGGTTGCTGAACGGCATATGTGATCTTGGTTGCCTGACCAGGGATTGAACCTACACCTCGTGTATTGGAAGGCAGATCTGTAACCACTGGACCACCAGCGAAGTCCCTATTATGTAAGTTCCATGAGGACAGAGACCAGATCTGCCGTGTTCTCCACTGTATCTTCCATACTAAATACAATGCCTGGCCCATAGTAGGAATGTTTGTTGAAGAAATGAATGAATTAACTTCAAAATTAAATAGCACTCCAAGGAGGGTATTTAGTGATTTTGTCCTTTATTCGACTTTGGAATACTCATTCTTAAACTGAAAGTATCTGTTTAGTTAAGTGTGTACTCAAATTTGATACACAATCTATGACCATTTTCAATAAATATACATGCCCAGACTAGGGGCATTTTTACCAGTCAGATCTTAAAAGACAAACCTTGTGGGATGATCAAAAGCTTTTATTGTACTAAAATTTTGACTGTTGGTTTAAAAAACAAAAAAGGTGTGTCAACATCTAGAATGTGTAAGACCTTGTCACTGTAGTTTAATCTGTGGGGGCAAGTTTTGATCTGGCTGTGTTTTGGTAGTCAGTCCAAAGAGACAGGCCCTGGAGACAGTGGTCAGGACCAGCTGCCCAGGCGTTCACACAGACACTGAAGGGCCTATCCAAGGCTGTGGCTACCGCCACACCCTTGTTACCATACCCATGTCAGGGGCGCCAGGTAGGTCTGAGGGACAGACTTAGAAAGGCCCCAAAGGACAAGTATCAGAATAGAATAATAGTGAATGCATTTTATTTCTGGTCCAGACTTGTCAGATATAGTCCAGATTACAGGCAATATTTATCTTCATTAAATTTTCTGTTATTCTTAAGCACAAAGGATGCAGTCAGTGAGAAAGAAAAATCAGTAAGAAACAGCAATCAAACGGTACCAGTAATTACATGGTTCTGGTCTTCTACGGAGCGATATATGCTTTTTTTATTATAATATATGCTGTCACATATATAGTATATTTAGTAAATGTAGAAATTACTCAACCCCATTAAGTGTTTTACTTACCTCTATACCATGTCTGCAAACATTATAAAGTACTAAAATTATCCTTCATTTACTTGCGTAGATTGTTATTTGCCCAAGGACATAAGTATGAGTAAATACACCCATGTTGGAGAGAAATAAGAGGAGGACCTGTAGATAAAAAGAAACCAGTGGGACATATTAACCAGTCATGATGCACAGACCTTATTTGGACTGTGATTCAAACAAACTCTTTCATAAGTACATATGACTTTAGCACATTCAATATCTTATAACAACCTATCATGGAAAATAATCTGAAAAAGAATATATATACATATTCTTATATATATATAACTGAATCACTTTGCTGTACACCTGAAGTGCTGTATATCAACTATACTTAAAAATAGGAAAAAAATTATGAGACAACTGGGGCAACTGAACATGCACTGGGTATTTGATGACATTAAGAAATCACTGTTAACAGTTTTTAGATGTGAAGATGCTATGAGGTTATTTTTAGAGAGTTCTTACCTTTAGTTGTATATAAGCATCCACAGATTTTCTTCAAAGTAATCCAGTCAAGGGAAATGGATGGGGTGGGGGGTATGAGTAACACTTAATCTGTCAGGAACAGATGGGCACATGGGGCCATTCTACTGTGCTCTTTACTTTTGTACCTGCTTTAAAATGTTGTTGTCTAAGTTTTAAAACAAGACAAGTTCACTTTAAAAAACCACACTGACTCTTTTAGGCTCATGGATGTATTTGGGCTGCGTGCATCTCAGATGCGGGACTCTGAGACTGCCTGTCATCCCACAGTCAGCCTTCTCCCTGATCGCCTCTGCAGACCTGTGAGTTCTAGGATTTCTGGCTATTTGTCAGTCTATGGGCTTCCTTTCCAGGAAGGCTTCAGTGTACTGGTCTGATCTATTCAGCAAACACTGCATGCCTCCTTCAGCCCAGAGGTAATGTCTACCTCCACCTCCAGGCCCTCCCCTCCCTTGCTCTCTTTTCAGGCCCACACTCCATGACTTTCTTCTGGAACCATCCTTCCTTATCTGCTTCCTTTTCCTTCTGCTGGGAAGTGTGCTGAAGTCCCTCCATTAAAGAAACAAAAATGCTTCTCATCACCCTCATCTTCCTATAACCGCACACACACATGCCCTTCTCCTACCCCTTTATGGCTAGATTTCTGAAATGAGCTTAAGAAACTATTCATTAAGTGTCTACTAAATGCCACTGTGCTCAGACACAGGGGAGGGATGTGACATCATTGGCCTCTAGGCTTCCAAAGGTCTCTGGAACTTGAAGGCAGAATTCTAGCCTGGAACAGGTTTATAACAGTCACAGGGGAGATGGTTAAACGACAATTCAAGAAAGTGCTGGAGTAGCTTGTCCAGGACTTGAGCTTGTTTTTGAAGATGGACAAGATTTGCAAAGGTGGAGAGAAAAGGAGGCATTTAAAGCAGATTTTTAGCATAAGAACATTTGTGAAGGTTGTTCTGAGGATGGGGCAGCTGGCCTGACTATGGCAGTCGACCTTGGGAAGGTCTGAGGGCTTTTGAAGGCCTTGCCAGGGACTTCCCTGGTGGTCCAATGGTTAAGATTTTGCCTTCTAATGCAGGGGATGTGGGTTCAATCCCTGGTCCTAGAACTAAGATCCCATATGCCCTGTGGCACAGCCAAAAAGAAAAAGAAAAAAATTAATGAAGGCCTTGACAGGCTAAAACTGAGAAAGACGGCTATGGTTCTTTGTTTTTTGGGGGACAGGAGCAAGGCAGAGCATGCTGTGGAGAAACGGAGTGGATGGATGGGCACAGGGCTACACTTGGTTAAACCCAGTTGCAACAAGAAAGGAGCCTGGCAGCCAATAGGAAAGGCTGGGGCGGGGACCCTGCAGGGATCCTTTGCAGTGTGATATGTTGAGGGAGAGGGCCTCACCTGCGATGGTAGGTGTGGTGGTGGTGATGGAAACTTGGGACGCCATGACCCACCCCCTGAGGGCAAAGGATGGGCCAGACTGGCCTGGCTCTGAGATTTTGAGCATTTGAGCTTTGGAAGAGTGGGGTCATTTGTCCTCTGTCAAGGCTTAGCACCATCAAATTGAGATCTACGTGGTAACACATCAACCAACTGTACTCTCTGGATGTTATCTGAATCCTGAATTTTACAAACAACCGTTAAAAAAGATATGAAAGCAACAAGGTCCTGCTGCATAGCACAGGGAACTACAGTCAATATTCTGGGATAAACCATCATGGAAAAGAATATAAAAAAGAATGGGTATATGTATAATGAACCACTTTGCTGTTAACCATGTAAATCAACTACACTTCCATAAAAGAAAATTTTTTAAAGATAGGAGAAGAGGAATGAGGAGTTTTAATTACAGTTATTAAAAATAAAGATCATCTACTTCAAATAAAAGGATACAAGATACTTGGAAATTTTTAAAATTCTGACTGGTTTTAGTAACATTAAGGAATGGTTAACTTTTTGAGTGTGGTAATGGTATTATGCTTTTGTTCTAAGAGCCCTTGTATTTTAAAGACATACTGAAATATGCACAGATGAAGTATATTCGGGATTGTTTCAAAAATCATCCAGGGTTGGGGAGCATGGGTACGATAGAGATGGAGGCAGATTGGCTAAGGATCGTTAGCTGTCAAAGCCAGGGGATGTGGGGCTCACTTTGCTTCTCTCTCTATGGTTCCACGCATTTGGTGTTCTCCCTGAAACCATCCTGGTCCTTGGGGTAACACACGTCTTTACTCTGGGCCTCAATAACACCTTGCTGGGAAGCATGAGAGGCGCTGTGAGCTGTGCCACGTTAATCTCCTGTTACAATTCAAAACAGAAATTTGGCCCGCTTATGTTTTGCCTCAAACAGGAAAATTCATGAACTGGAAAGAAATAATGCCTTGATTTTAGTTGGGAAAACAAACAGGGAGACCTGTATGATCTCCTTTTTATCATGATCTTGGGAGGAATCTAATCCATGCAAGAGGGCAAGTCACAACTCAAGAGAAAAGTCACATTTTGACGGTAGCTGGAAATGCTTCTTTTGGAAGAGTCAGTCCTGGGAGAGGTTTTCTGGTAGCACAGCCATTGGCATGAGTGTGACAGCTGAGAACAAGCTGAAAGATGACGCCAGGGCTGTAGCTGCCGACGAAAAGGCAGTGTTAGAGCAACAAGTCACATGTTGCCCACACAGCAGCTGGGGGCAGAAAGGAGCCACTGCCGACACGCCCGACACTGGGTGCCTTGGTGCACACCCCCACCCTGGCACCTCTGTTACCTACAAGCCAAAGAGATGGGAGGCTGCTCTGACAATGTCCCTAGCTGTGTAAGAAGGGGACAGAGCCATCACATGCTGGAAGAGGGTCCTATGAACTCCAATAAAATCCCATACTTGGCAGATCACCTCCCAAGCCAGAGGCCAGCAATAGGATTTATTTTTCACTGAGTGGCTCCAAACAGAGCAAAACCTCATGCAGGTACACGAGAAAGCTAGGAGCATAAATTCTGAACCTGAGCAAGTGAGATCATTTTTCATTTCTTTTTTGATAGGAAAAAAAAAAATTATGTGGGGGAATAGAGAGAAGCTAGGGGGATTAATATAGGCACTTACTTCCCTGAGAGGAACAAGCTCAAAATTAGCTGGAGAATCCAGCTCAGTAAACATGTGAGGGCCTGCTTTATGCCAGGCACTGCGGCTAAGGCAGGGATGAATGAGACACGGTCCTTGCCTTCAAGGAGATTACTGGAGGGGGAGGAAATGGGCCTGGACAAAATCTCCCAGATAAACCCTGAAACAGAAGTTCACAGAAGTTCTGTGATCCAGGCAAGGTAACTCTGTTACTAAGCCAAAGTCTGACTTTGGGCAAATCACTTAATCTCAATTTTTCATCTACAAAACGGGGCAGTTCTTGCCTTGTGGACCCCACAGAGTTATAGAGGTGTAAGGACCAAAACTACTAATATCATCATCACTATCACCATCAACCTTAATGAGGAGAAGGAGAAGAAAAAGAAAAGGCTTTCTAGACTCCGCTGCCCTAAGGGCCTGTGATGGGCACCAGGATGAGCGACCCCCACCCCCACCCCCACCCCATGGATGGCAGCTGAGACCAGCTGCACTGGACCAGCCTGGGGAACGGCAGTGCCCTGTGCCCTCATTTCCACAGCTGGCTCCCACTAGGCACCCCGTTACATGCCCAGGAGCTGCCTTGGCTCTTTCCAACCCGTTCCAACTGGCCTGATACAGAGGTGAAGGTGCTTAGCCCCAGTAATCTTAGTAAATCTCAGAGCTTGGGAGCCAGAAGGGATCTTTCAGAACATAGTGTCCGCCCCTCCCACTGGTACAAAGGGCGAAGGAGACTCAGGCAGGGAATGTGACCTGCTTGGGATCACTCATGGAGGGGCGGCGGTTGGGGGGCGAGTTGGGGGGGCAGCTGGATCTGGTTCTTTGGACTCTCCGGGTCCAATACAGTTGCTTCTCTTTCCCAGGAATTTCTCTTTCTCAACCATGAACTCTGTTGCCTTTTTTTAAAAAAAATATTTAATCCTTTGGCTGTGCTGGGTCTTAGTTGTGACATGTGGGATCCAATTCTCTGACCAAGGATCGAACCCAGGCCCCCTGCATTGGGAGGGCAGAGTCTTAACCACTGGACCACGAGGGACCAACCAGGGAAGTCTCCCCGTTTCCTCTTCTATCCTTAGTCTTTTCTGCTCCCAAACACCTAATTTAGCCAACTTCCAAGGAAAATTACTTAGGACAAAAGAAAAATTCCTCCTGATAATGCTTCCTGAGCTCTGTGTTCCCTGGGGCTTTCATTCTTCGGGGATTATGATTCCTCAGTGCCTGTCACGCACGTGCCCCCAGTCACGATGTGGGTTCACATGTAATGGGAGGGCCTGGGCCTCTCTTTCAGGAAGCCTTCAGGAGAACCCCTGCTCTGGGAAAAGACAGTTCTTCTTATTCAGTTCCCTTTAGCTATGGGATGCACAGCTTTGCCACATCTTCACTTCCTGAGTTTTTCCCCTTCAGGCCTGGCTGGCAGCTTCTGCCACCCTGGCCACGGGCCCAGATGTGAGCAGAGCAAAGGCTGGCGGCCTCGCTCTGGAAGGCTTGCCACCTGGTAGCTGCACCTCCTCCTGACCCTCAGGGTTTGCATGATACCTCTTGACGGCTTCCTCTCTGTTCCCTGCGGTCTCTAAGGAATTTAGTTTTGCCCTCAGCTGAGTGACCGCTCTGCTCCGGTCTGCTCCCTGGAGTGACTGCCTCCAGCCTCCCTCTCCCCTTGTCGCCATCTTGGCGTAGTTTAGTTGCCTTGAGTCCAGGGCTTTGAGGCTGTGGAAATAAAAACAACACAGTCCAGGAGAAACTATGATATGTGAGAGTTGAGAAAACTGGTGTCCAGTGAGAGGCTGAAATAGAGAGTCTGGAATCCCTTCAAGTCTCACCATTTCTGAAATCTCTTCAAGTTCCAACATTTCTGAAAAGGTATACCTGAGGATTCTCCTGTGTGTGTCCAGACATAGGGCCAACTCCTCATAGCATCTAAAAAAAAAAAAATTTTTTTTTTCTCTATTTATTTACTATTTCCAGTGCTCTCTCGTGCCTCCTGAAGCTCCAAGTTTCTTCTGGGATAATTTCCCTTAAAGCCTAAAGAGCTTTCATTCACATTTCTTACAGAGTATTTCTGCTGGTCACAAATTCTCTAGTTTTACCTGATAATACTTATTCTCATTGGTTACAGAGTTCTGGGGTTGACAGCTTTCTTTCAGCATTTTAAATATTTGTTTGTTTATTTATTTGGCTGCACCTGGTCTTGGTTGGGGAATGGAGGATCTTTACTTGCAGCACTGGAATTCTCAGCTGCAGCATGTAGGACTGTTTTAGTTGAGGCATGTGGAAAACTCTTACTCGCAGCATGTGGGATCTAGTACCCTGACCAGGGATTGAACCTGGGGCTCCCGCATTGGAAGTGTGGAGTCTTAGCCTCTGGACCACTAGGGAAGTCCCTCTTCATAGCATTTTAAATGAACATGGTCATCGAGTTTTGCTTCTGACTCTCCCTACTCTACAGTTAGAGAACAAGGTAGTCAGGGATGGGGATTCTGTGAAGCGTGCACACGTGCGCACACTCACGCACGCACACACACACATACACTCTCTCTCTCTCTTTTGAAACAACGCTGTGGTCTGTGGAAGAGTGCCCAGAAGAAGTGGTGTTCCTTCCCCCAGCTCCATCTCAGTACATCTTTCCTTGTGCTGAAATACTGATGAATGAACTCCAGGTGGCAAACCTTGATTCCCAACTCTTAGAGAGCCCACAGGGCACAACTGTTCCACTCCAACGAGATTTAAAAAACCACACTGACTCTTTTAGGCTCATGGATGTATTTGGGCTGCGTGCATCTCAGATGCGGGACTCTGAGACTGCCTGTCATCCCACAGTCAGCCTTCTCCCTGATCGCCTCTGCAGACCTGTGAGTTCTAGGATTTCTGGCTGTTTGTCAGTCTATGGGCTTCCTTTCCAGGAAGGCTTCAGTGTACTGGTCTGATCTATTCAGCAAACACTGCATGCCTCCTTCAGCCCAGAGGTAATGTCTACCTCCACCTCCAGGCCCTCCCCTCCCTTGCTCTCTTTTCAGGCCCACACTCCATGACTTTCTTCTGGAACCATCCTTCCTTATCTGCTTCCTTTTCCTTCTGCTGGGAAGTGTGCTGAAGTCCCTCCATTAAAAAAAACAAAAATGCTTCTCGTCACCCTCATCTTCCTATAACCGCACACACACATGCCCTTCTCCTACCCCTTTATGGCTAGATTTCTGAAATGAGCTTAAGAAACTATTCATTAAGTGTCTACTAAATGCCACTGTGCTCAGACACAGGGGAGGGATGTGACATCATTGGCCTCTAGGCTTCCAAAGGTCTCTGGAACTTGAAGGCAGAATTCTAGTCTGGAACAGGTTTATAACAGTCACAGGGGAGATGGTTAAACGACAATTCAAGAAAGTGCTGGAGTAGCTTGTCCAGGACTTGAGCTTGTTTTTGAAGATGGACAAGATTTGCAAAGGTGGAGAGAAAAGGAGGCATTTAAAGCAGATTTTTAGCATAAGAACATTTGTGAAGGTTGTTCTGAGGATGGGGCAGCTGGCCTGACTATGGCAGTCGACCTTGGGAAGGTCTGAGGGCTTTTGAAGGCCTTGCCAGGGACTTCCCTGGTGGTCCAATGGTTAAGATTTTGCCTTCTAATGCAGGGGATGTGGGTTCAATCCCTGGTCCTAGAACTAAGATCCCATATGCCCTGTGGCACAGCCAAAAAGAAAAAGAAAAAAATTAATGAAGGCCTTGACAGGCTAAAACTGAGAAAGACGGCTATGGTTCTTTGTTTTTTGGGGGACAGGAGCAAGGCAGAGCATGCTGTGGAGAAACGGAGTGGATGGATGGGCACAGGGCTACACTTGGTTAAACCCAGTTGCAACAAGAAAGGAGCCTGGCAGCCAATAGGAAAGGCTGGGGCGGGGACCCTGCAGGGATCCTTTGCAGTGTGATATGTTGAGGGAGAGGGCCTCACCTGCGATGGTAGGTGTGGTGGTGGTGATGGAAACTTGGGACGCCATGACCCACCCCCTGAGGGCAAAGGATGGGCCAGACTGGCCTGGGTCTGAGATTTTGAGCATTTGAGCTTTGGAAGAGTGGGGTCATTTGTCCTCTGTCAAGGCTTAGCACCATCAAATTGAGATCTACGTGGTAACACATCAACCAACTGTACTCTCTGGATGTTATCTGAATCCTGAATTTTACAAACAACCGTTAAAAAAGATATGAAAGCAACAAGGTCCTGCTGCATAGCACAGGGAACTACAGTCAATATTCTGGGATAAACCATCATGGAAAAGAATATAAAAAAGAATGGGTATATGTATAATGAACCACTTTGCTGTTAACCATGTAAATCAACTACACTTCCATAAAAGAAAATTTTTTAAAGATAGGAGAAGAGGAATGAGGAGTTTTAATTACAGTTATTAAAAATAAAGATCATCTACTTCAAATAAAAGGATACAAGATACTTGGAAATTTTTAAAATTCTGACCGGTTTTAGTAACATTAAGGAATGGTTAACTTTTTGAGTGTGGTAATGGTATTATGCTTTTGTTCTAAGAGCCCTTGTATTTTAAAGACATACTGAAATATGCACAGATGAAGTATATTCGGGATTGTTTCAAAAATCATCCAGGGTTGGGGAGCATGGGTACGATAGAGATGGAGGCAGATTGGCTAAGGATCGTTAGCTGTCAAAGCCAGGGGATGTGGGGCTCACTTTGCTTCTCTCTCTATGGTTCCACGCATTTGGTGTTCTCCCTGAAACCATCCTGGTCCTTGGGGTAACACACGTCTTTACTCTGGGCCTCAATAACACCTTGCTGGGAAGCATGAGAGGCGCTGTGAGCTGTGCCACGTTAATCTCCTGTTACAATTCAAAACAGAAATTTGGCCCGCTTATGTTTTGCCTCAAACAGGAAAATTCATGAACTGGAAAGAAATAATGCCTTGATTTTAGTTGGGAAAACAAACAGGGAGACCTGTATGATCTCCTTTTTATCATGATCTTGGGAGGAATCTAATCCATGCAAGAGGGCAAGTCACAACTCAAGAGAAAAGTCACACTTTGACGGTAGCTGGAAATGCTTCTTTTGGAAGAGTCAGTCCTGGGAGAGGTTTTCTGGTAGCACAGCCATTGGCATGAGTGTGACAGCTGAGAACAAGCTGAAAGATGACGCCAGGGCTGTAGCTGCCGACGAAAAGGCAGTGTTAGAGCAACAAGTCACATGTTGCCCACACAGCAGCTGGGGGCAGAAAGGAGCCACTGCCGACACGCCCGACACTGGGTGCCTTGGTGCACACCCCCACCCTGGCACCTCTGTTACCTACAAGCCAAAGAGATGGGAGGCTGCTCTGACAATGTCCCTAGCTGTGTAAGAAGGGGACAGAGCCATCACATGCTGGAAGAGGGTCCTATGAACTCCAATAAAATCCCATACTTGGCAGATCACCTCCCAAGCCAGAGGCCAGCAATAGGATTTATTTTTCACTGAGTGGCTCCAAACAGAGCAAAACCTCATGCAGGTACACGAGAAAGCTAGGAGCATAAATTCTGAACCTGAGCAAGTGAGATCATTTTTCATTTCTTTTTTGATAGGAAAAAAAAAAATTATGTGGGGGAATAGAGAGAAGCTAGGGGGATTAATATAGGCACTTACTTCCCTGAGAGGAACAAGCTCAAAATTAGCTGGAGAATCCAGCTCAGTAAACATGTGAGGGCCTGCTTTATGCCAGGCACTGCGGCTAAGGCAGGGATGAATGAGACACGGTCCTTGCCTTCAAGGAGATTACTGGAGGGGGAGGAAATGGGCCTGGACAAAATCTCCCAGATAAACCCTGAAACAGAAGTTCACAGAAGTTCTGTGATCCAGGCAAGGTAACTCTGTTACTAAGCCAAAGTCTGACTTTGGGCAAATCACTTAATCTCAATTTTTCATCTACAAAACGGGGCAGTTCTTGCCTTGTGGACCCCACAGAGTTATAGAGGTGTAAGGACCAAAACTACTAATATCATCATCACTATCACCATCAACCTTAATGAGGAGAAGGAGAAGAAAAAGAAAAGGCTTTCTAGACTCCGCTGCCCTAAGGGCCTGTGATGGGCACCAGGATGAGCGACCCCCACCCCCACCCCCACCCCATGGATGGCAGCTGAGACCAGCTGCACTGGACCAGCCTGGGGAACGGCAGTGCCCTGTGCCCTCATTTCCACAGCTGGCTCCCACTAGGCACCCCGTTACATGCCCAGGAGCTGCCTTGGCTCTTTCCAACCCGTTCCAACTGGCCTGATACAGAGGTGAAGGTGCTTAGCCCCAGTAATCTTAGTAAATCTCAGAGCTTGGGAGCCAGAAGGGATCTTTCAGAACATAGTGTCCGCCCCTCCCACTGGTACAAAGGGCGAAGGAGACTCAGGCAGGGAATGTGACCTGCTTGGGATCACTCATGGAGGGGCGGCGGTTGGGGGGCGAGTTGGGGGGGCAGCTGGATCTGGTTCTTTGGACTCTCCGGGTCCAATACAGTTGCTTCTCTTTCCCAGGAATTTCTCTTTCTCAACCATGAACTCTGTTGCCTTTTTTTAAAAAAAATATTTAATCCTTTGGCTGTGCTGGGTCTTAGTTGTGACATGTGGGATCCAATTCTCTGACCAAGGATCGAACCCAGGCCCCCTGCATTGGGAGGGCAGAGTCTTAACCACTGGACCACGAGGGACCAACCAGGGAAGTCTCCCCGTTTCCTCTTCTATCCTTAGTCTTTTCTGCTCCCAAACACCTAATTTAGCCAACTTCCAAGGAAAATTACTTAGGACAAAAGAAAAATTCCTCCTGATAATGCTTCCTGAGCTCTGTGTTCCCTGGGGCTTTCATTCTTCGGGGATTATGATTCCTCAGTGCCTGTCACGCACGTGCCCCCAGTCACGATGTGGGTTCACATGTAATGGGAGGGCCTGGGCCTCTCTTTCAGGAAGCCTTCAGGAGAACCCCTGCTCTGGGAAAAGACAGTTCTTCTTATTCAGTTCCCTTTAGCTATGGGATGCACAGCTTTGCCACATCTTCACTTCCTGAGTTTTTCCCCTTCAGGCCTGGCTGGCAGCTTCTGCCACCCTGGCCACGGGCCCAGATGTGAGCAGAGCAAAGGCTGGCGGCCTCGCTCTGGAAGGCTTGCCACCTGGTAGCTGCACCTCCTCCTGACCCTCAGGGTTTGCATGATACCTCTTGACGGCTTCCCCTCTGTTCCCTGCGGTCTCTAAGGAATTTAGTTTCGCCCTCAGCTGAGTAACCGGTCTGCTCCCTGGAGTGACTGCCTCCAGCCTCCCTCTCCCCTCGTCGCCATCTTGGCGTAGTTTAGTTGCCTTGAATCCAGGGCTTTGAGGCTGTGGAAATAAAAACAACACAGTCCAGGAGAAACTATGATATGTGAGAGCTGAGAAAACTGGTGTCCAGTGAGAGGCTGAACTAGAGAGTCTGGAATCCCTTCAAGTCCCACCATTTCTGAAATCTCTTCAAGTTCCAACATTTCTGAAAAGGTATACCTGAAAGTTGACAGCCTGAAAAATTAGAGGATTCTCCTGTGTGTGTCCAGACATAGGGCCAACTCCTCATAGCATCTAAAAAAAAAATTTTTTTTCTCTATTTACTATTTCCAGTGCTCTCTCGTGCCTCCTGAAGCTCCAAGTTTCTTCTGGGATAATTTCCCTTAAAGCCTAAAGAGCTTTCATTCACATTTCTTACAGAGTATTTCTGCTGGTCACAAATTCTCTAGTTTTACCTGATAATACTTATTCTCATTGGTTACAGAGTTCTGGGGTTGACAGCTTTCTTTCAGCATTTTAAATATTTGTTTGTTTATTTATTTGGCTGCACCTGGTCTTGGTTGGGGAATGGAGGATCTTTACTTGCAGCACTGGAATTCTCAGCTGCAGCATGTAGGATTGTTTTAGTTGAGGCATGTGGAAAACTCTTACTCGCAGCATGTGGGATCTAGTACCCTGACCAGGGATTGAACCTGGGGCTCCCGCATTGGAAGTGTGGAGTCTTAGCCTCTGGACCACTAGGGAAGTCCCTCTTCATAGCATTTTAAATGAACATGGTCATCGAGTTTTGCTTCTGACTCTCCCTACTCTACAGTTAGAGAACAAGGTAGTCAGGGATGGGGATTCTGTGAAGCGTGCACACGTGCGCACACTCACGCACGCACACACACACATACACTCTCTCTCTCTCTTTTGAAACAACGCTGTGGTCTGTGGAAGAGTGCCCAGAAGAAGTGGTGTTCCTTCCCCCAGCTCCATCTCAGTACATCTTTCCTTGTGCTGAAATACTGATGAATGAACTCCAGGTGGCAAACCTTGATTCCCAACTCTTAGAGAGCCCACAGGGCACAACTGTTCCACTCCAACGAGCCATGACCTGCCAGTTATTCGCTTTTCTGGAGAAACCTCAGCTTGAAAATCCATTTAATTACCATGGGAGATAATCTTTTAAACACAGCCTGACATTCTTGAAAGACTTTTCCCTGTGGGAGTCAGAAATTTTATCTGCAGTGGGACTGGATTGTTTATTTTCATTTCCAGGGGAAGGACTATTACCTGGTAGTTAGCAAGAAGCCTGGAGGGTTTATTTGTTAAGTCTGTTCCTCCTCACAGCTAGTTTGTCAATTAGATTGTAATAATTAGCTTGTAATATTGTCATTCTTTTCCCCAGTGTAAACACTGCATTTAGTTCTGTGATTACTTGCTATCTTTCAAGTTTCCCTATCAGGTTGCAGGGTTTTTACTTACTCTAGACCTGGGTATTCAGAGTCAATGTCCTCAAGGGTTTCCTATCAGGAAGATCATAGTCTAGATTACCAGCCTCAAAGACCTACCTGGAGTTGTAGTCAGTTAGACACCAATTTTTCCAACATTTGGGACATTTTAGTGGATTAAATAAATTCTTCCCTGCTAGAAGAGGGGAGGGGACCAGGGCAAGAGGGGTAGGGGAATAAGGGGTACAAACTATTAGGTATAAGACAAGTTACAAAGGGACTATAGCCTATATTTTATAATAATTTTAAATAGAGTATAACCTTTAAAAATTGTGAATCACTATATTGTACACCTGTAACATATAATATTGTACATTAACTATACATCAAACCATACATCGATCCTAAAGGAAATCAACCCTGAATATTCACTGGAAGGACTGATGCTGAAGCTCCAATACTTTGGCCACCTGAGTTGGCAAAGAGACAACTCAACGGAAAAGACCCTGATTCTGGGAAAGATTGAAGGCAGGAGGAGAAGGGGGTGCCAGAGGATAAGAGAGTTGGATGGCATCATCAACTCAGTGGACATGAGTTTTAGCAAACTCTGGGAGACAGTGAAGGACAGGGAAGCTGGGCTACAGTCCATGGGGTCGCAAAGAGTTGGATAGGACTGTGAACAATGACAACAACAAATACATCAATTTTTAAAAGTACCAAAGGGAAGAGAACCAGAGATTTTAAACTGAACTTTAAAAAAAAAAAAAGAAAAAAATAATTTCTTTTGCTTCTAAAACACAAAAAATTAAAGAAAAAATTATTTCCTACTAGAATGCAAGCATGGGTGGCCCCAAGACCCAGAGTAACTCCTGCTCATAGTAGGTGTTCAATATACAGATGCTAAATTGCTGAGAGTCATGAGGTCTTCTTGCGGAATGGATGTGCACCGGGTTGAAATATGAACAATGTACAGAATAAAGTGGAGTCCCTGCCATGGGACTGTCCTGGCCCCTCTCTCCCCACATTACTTCAAAAGCAAACCATCTGGAGACGTTTGCATGCCCTGACTCTGTAGGCTGGGGTCCCTAGACCCCGAAGAGCATACCTCTGGGGATTAAGAATAGAAAAGGAATAACTGTACTGCACACAGAATTAGAAGGTGAGGAAAAAGCTCTAGTGGAAAACTGATTAAGTCACGGGCTTGAACCTCCTCTTCCAGGTCCTGACGGGGAGAAGAGCTGGTCCAAGACCTACCCTTCCTGTGGGGGCCTGCTGCAGTCCCCGATAGACCTGCACGATGACATCCTGCGGTACAACACCAGCCTCGGGCCCCTGGCCTTCCAAGGCTACGACCAGTCTGCCAGTCCGCAATTTGTCCTCACCAACAATGGCCACTCAGGTGAGGGAGCGACGCCGGAGACCTGCAGCGGCGGCTGGGCTTCCCCTGGCCCCCTGGCCTCCTGAGTCTGCTGGGTGGGGGCTGGGGAGGGCGTTTCTGATGAGCCACCCAGGAAGGAGAGCAGAGGGGAGCCCTTAAGGGATCCTTGGGCCACTCTCTGCAGGAGATGCCGCGGGCCCTGGGCTCAGGTGGTTCTGTTCTGCTGGGAAAATACCTCTTAGAAGCAGCACAGCTCTTGGGGTGGAATGGGGATGGGGTGGGGAAAGGCTTGAGCCCCTTGACCTATTGATATGGTATGAGAGTGAATTCTGGGTCCTCATGAATGACTCAAGGGGTCACACAGTTCACTGGGGGGCTCGCCCAGGAGTCAGACCAATCTGAGTTTGAATCCTGGCTTGACTACATATGAGTCACGAGACTATGGATAAGAATTTTAAACTCTTGAGGTTTCATCTGGAAAATAGGCATATTGACAGGTACTGTAAAGACTAGAGATTCTGTATGTTAAGATCCAGAATAGAGAGAAGCTTCATAAATAGCAATTATTGTTGTTGTTGTTGTTATATAATTCTCAGCTTGGCAGATACTTCACTGTAGGTTCCATCTTCATGGCCAAGTGTGTAATACATAGATACGTAAACAAACATCCATCTGTTGGCTAAATTAGTTCCTGCCATCATTTCCTAAGGGGAACCAAGAAGGTGCTGCTGCCACTGGAATTGCTTTGTGGAAGGGGGACGTTCTCAGAGAAAGAGCCCAGGTTTCTGAGCCACACCTCTCTGGTCCCCACCTCGCTGCATCCCCCTGCCCCTGTCTGGGCCCTGGGCAGGTGATGCCAACCTGCTCTCAGGCAGCACCCAGCTGGCCAGGGCTCTGAAGACTGCCCCTCCTCTCCCTGCAGTGAAGGTGAAACTGCCCAAGGACATGCAGGTCTGGGGCCTCGGGGCCCGCTACAATGCCTCGCAGCTGCACCTGCACTGGGGGGACAAGAACGACCCTCATGGCTCCGAGCACACTGTCGGCGGGAAGCACTTTGCCGCCGAGGTGAGTGGGGTGGCCCAGCTGGCAGAGGATTCCTGGCGGTGGGTGGTCTGGCACTCTTCCGCTTGGCTGGTGTGCAGACAAGACCAGAGCATGGCGGGTGGGGTGGGGGTGGCCTTCCTGCTCTGCACACCCACCCCAGCTCTGCCGACAGCGCAGGGAGGCAGAGCCACTCCAGCCACGCTGCGGCTCATCTGTGGTGGCCCGCTTCCCTTCCTTTCCTGAACGTGCTGACTTTGTCTCCAAGTCTTTTACTGGGTGATGCTACTCCAGAGGCAGGGCTCCCAGGGTGGCACAGGGGACACATGTGCCCCTTTTCTAGACATCACCCTTCTGTGCACACAGATTAAGATCCCACCAGCTTGTCTGGCTGACCCATCCCACTGCCGAGTCATACTGGGCTAAACGCTCCCCCAACTTCTCAGCTTTCGTCACACATCATGCTGTTTACATGGGTCTTTCCTGTTTACACCCCATCTTTCCTTTCCCTGGGCATGGGTTGTGCTTGGAGCTTGGGGATCTGGGTTCAGGGTCGCTCTTTTCTATTTAGCCACAAATCAAGGGATGACTGGCATTATAACACACAGGGCATTGTGGCAAGCAGAGACTCACTGAGGATAGCTTGGGACATCACCACAGTGCTGTGCTGTTGCCTGGAGGTGCTACCCCCAAATACCAAAGAGAACAGGAAGAGGAGCGAGGGCTTTGCTCCTGCACTGCAAGTGTTCAGTGAGGGGTGGGGGCGGGGGGTGGTTGAGTGGCTCCATTTCAGAGCTCAACTGGGATTGCACTTGGGGGTGTGGTTCTGAATGTTTACAGGGCAAGAAATACAAGGAGATAGATTCTATGGATCAGCCAATGAAGCCCATGATAAATACTGACACAAGCCTTCTCCTCTGTTCTTAAACGCTGAACTGCCTAAGATTTTAGTCTAAGTAGAGTTATAAGAGGTGGAGGGGCTGTAACTCTGGCCTAATAGGATGGCCCTACTGGAGCTGCATCTATTTCAGACCAGGTCCTTCTTTGAACCTCCAGGACTTGGTTTCTTTCAGCCTAATTGCAATGAGGAAGCCTCTATTTTCCCAGGGGGAATAAAGGAGTTAGGGTATAGGGTGAGAGGATTTAGGCATTTAAAAATAGTCACTGTATTTTCTGCTATTAAGCCATATCATGAGACCAAGAGCATGGTGAAGATGGACCATTAATGTCAATAATACAGAAAATAAATCAGTGAAAGTGTTAGTCACTCAGTCATATCCCACTCTTTGCGACTCACCAGGCTCCTTCCTCTATCCATGAGATTCTCCAGGCAAGAATATGGAGTGGGTTGCCATTCCCTTCTCTAGGGGATCTTCCTGACCTAGGGATTGAAGCCAGGTCTGCTACAATGCAGGCAGATTCTTTACCACCCAAGCCACCAGAGAAGGTGACCCTAAAATGGCAGATTCTTTATGGAAGTGAAGTCGCTCAGTCATGTCTGACTCTTTGCGACCCCATGGACTGTAGCCCACCAGGCTCCTCCGTCCATGGGATTCTCCAGGCAAGAATACTGGAGGGGTTGCCATTTCCTTCTCCAGGGGATCTTCCCGACCCAGGGATCAAACCCAGGTCTCCCGTATTAGAGGCAGATGCTTCAACCTCTTAGCCACCAGGGAAGATTCAAAAAAATTCTTTATGGAGGGCCCTTGAAAGTATAACAGTTTTTCTGGATTGAGTTTATATATGAAGACTCTGGTGGGAACTTCCCTGGTGGTTTAAGACTCTGAGATTCTAATGCAGGGGGTGTGGGTTCAATCCCACTGGGTGATGCTACTCCAGAGGCAGGGCTCCCAGGGTGGCACAGGGGACACATGTGCCCCTTTTCTAGACATCACCCTTCTGTGCACACAGATTAAGATCCCACCAGCTTGTCTGGCTGACCCATCCCACTGCCGAGTCATACTGGGCTAAACGCTCCCCCAACTTCTCAGCTTTCGTCACACATCATGCTGTTTACATGGGTCTTTCCTGTTTACACCCCATCTTTCCTTTCCCTGGGCATGGGTTGTGCTTGGAGCTTGGGGATCTGGGTTCAGGGTCGCTCTTTTCTACTTAGCCACAAATCAAGGGATGACTGGCATTATAACACACAGGGCATTGTGGCAAGCAGAGACTCACTGAGGATAGCTTGGGACATCACCACAGTGCTGTGCTGTTGCCTGGAGGTGCTACCCCCAAATACCAAAGAGAACAGGAAGAGGAGCGAGGGCTTTGCTCCTGCACTGCAAGTGTTCAGTGAGGGGTGGGGGTGGGGGGTGGTTGAGTGGCTCCATTTCAGAGCTCAACTGGGATTGCACTTGGGGGTGTGGTTCTGAATGTTTACAGGGCAAGAAATACAAGGAGATAGATTCTATGGATCAGCCAATGAAGCCCATGATAAATACTGACACAAGCCTTCTCCTCTGTTCTTAAACGCTGAACTGCCTAAGATTTTAGTCTAAGTAGAGTTATAAGAGGTGGAGGGGCTGTAACTCTGGCCTAATAGGATGGCCCTACTGGAGCTGCATCTATTTCAGACCAGGTCCTTCTTTGAACCTCCAGGACTTGGTTTCTTTCAGCCTAATTGCAATGAGGAAGCCTCTATTTTCCCAGGGGGAATAAAGGAGTTAGGGTATAGGGTGAGAGGATTTAGGCATTTAAAAATAGTCACTGTATTTTCTGCTATTAAGCCATATCATGAGACCAAGAGCATGGTGAAGATGGACCATTAATGTCAATAATACAGAAAATAAATCAGTGAAAGTGTTAGTCACTCAGTCATATCCCACTCTTTGCGACTCACCAGGCTCCTTCCTCTATCCATGAGATTCTCCAGGCAAGAATATGGAGTGGGTTGCCATTCCCTTCTCTAGGGGATCTTCCTGACCTAGGGATTGAAGCCAGGTCTGCTACAATGCAGGCAGATTCTTTACCACCCAAGCCACCAGAGAAGGTGACCCTAAAATGGCAGATTCTTTATGGAAGTGAAGTCGCTCAGTCATGTCTGACTCTTTGCGACCCCATGGACTGTAGCCCACCAGGCTCCTCCGTCCATGGGATTCTCCAGGCAAGAATACTGGAGGGGTTGCCATTTCCTTCTCCAGGGGATCTTCCCGACCCAGGGATCAAACCCAGGTCTCCCGTATTAGAGGCAGATGCTTCAACCTCTTAGCCACCAGGGAAGATTCAAAAAAATTCTTTATGGAGGGCCCTTGAAAGTATAACAGTTTTTCTGGATTGAGTTTATATATGAAGACTCTGGTGGGAACTTCCCTGGTGGTTTAAGACTCTGAGATTCTAATGCAGGGGGTGTGGGTTCAATCCCTAGTCGGGGAAATATGATTCCTCATGCTGTGCAGTGTGGCTAAATAAATACATAAAATAAAAGTAACATTAAAAAAGATAAGCCTCTCTCAATCCTCTCCTCGGTGAACGCTTTCTGTTTGTATTAGTCTTCACCTCCTCTTGATTTCATCTGAACAAGTGAGAAAAGTGCTGAAACTGAACACAAGCTCCACGGTCAGCAGTAAAAAGAAACAGGGATATGGGACCTTTGGGGTTGTAGCCACATAGAGCTCTGCGCCATTTCGTAAAGCAGTGCCAGGACAGGATGGTGTGGGGCAGTGCAGAGGCTACATCGTTTGGGGGTAAAGATGAGGAAGCAGGAGCCCCTAAGAAATCCTTCACAGGGGACCAATGAAAAGAAGAACTAATGGGATTAATTTTTTCCGTTAGAAAAGGCCACTTGAAAAGTGGGGAACATTGAGCTCTATTTATTAAAATATGCTTGAATTCTATTTATAATCACATAAGATGGATCATCGAAAAAGCAAGAGAGTTCCAGAAAAACATCGATTTCTGCTTTATTGACTATGCCAAAGCCTTTGACAGTATGGATCAGAATAAACTGTGGAAAATTCTGAAAGAGATGGGAATACCAGACCACCTGACCTGCCTCTTGAGAAATCTGTATGCAGGTCAGGAAGCAACAGTTAGAACTGGACATGAACTACAGACTGGTTCCAAATAGGAAAAGGAGTATGTCAAGGCTGTATATTGTCACCCTGCTTATTTAACTTATATGCAGAGTACATCCTGAGAAACGCTGGGCTGGAGGAAGCACAAGCTGGAATCAAGATTGCCAGGAGAAATAACAATAACCTCAGATATGCAGATGACATCACACTTATGGCAGAAAGTGAAGAAGAACTAAAGAGTCTCTTGATGAAAGTGAAAGAGGAGAGTGAAAAAGTTGGCTTAAAACTCAACATTCAGAAAACGAAGATCATGGCATCTGGTCCCATCACTTCATGGGAAATAGATGGGGAAACAGTGGAAACAGGGGCTGACTTTATTTTTCTGGGCTCCAAAATCACTGCAGATGGTGACTGCAGCCATGAAATTAAAAGACACTTGCTCCTTTGAAGGAAAGTTATGACCAACAAAGATGGCATATTAAAAAGCAGAGACATTACTTTGCCAACAAAGGTCCTTCTAGTCAAGCCTGTGGTTTTTCCAGTGGTCGTGTATGGATGTGAGAGTCGGACTATAAGGAAAGCTGAGCGCTGAAGAATTGGTGCTTTTGAACTGTGGTGTTGGAGAAGACTCTTTAGAGTCCCATGGACTGTAAGGAGATCCAACAGTCCATCCTAAAGGTGGTCAGTCCTGGGTGTTCACTGGAAGGACTGATGTTGAAGCTGAAGCTCCAATACTTTGGCCACCTGATGCGAAGAGCTGACTCATTGGAAAGGACCCTGATGCTGGGAAAGATTGAGGGCAGGAGGAGAAGGGGATGACAGAAGATGAGATGGTTGGATGGCATCATCGACTCAATGGATGTGCGTTTGGGTGGACTCTGGGAGTTGGTGATGGACAGGGAGGCCTGGTGTGCTGCGGTTCATGAGGTCGCAAAGAGTCGGACACGACTGAGCGACTGAACTGAAGATGGAAAAAGAGATTAATGAAGAAAAGAAAAGAGATAAAATCTCAGTGTGTTATGGTCTCAAGAAGCAAAGAATCAACAAAAATACATGTGATCATACATAGAGAGATCATCTACTAATATAGTTTTTTTTGAGGCCAGGTGATGTCACCTTGAGGATTAAAAATCAGGTTAAACATTGTCAGAGAGACTTCCCTGGTGGTCCAGGGGTTAAGATTTCACTTTCCAATGCTGGAGGTGTTGGTTCCATCCTGGATGGGAAGCTAAAATCCCACATGCCTCCTGACCAGAAAACCAGAACATAAAACAACAGAAGCAAAACTGGAACAAATTCAAACTTAAAAAATGGTCCACATCAAAGAAAAACAAAAACCAAAAAACCTTTTCAGAGCTTGTCATAATAATGTCTTGATGATTCCTAGACTGTTTTTTTAAACAAAAAAAAACAAAAAAAAACTTTTTTTTAGAACATTTCAGGTTCTAGAGCATTTAGAAAAACGGAGAGGAAGTACAGAGATTTCCCATATACCCTTTGCTCCCAGCAACATGCATAACCTCCCCCATTATCAGCATCACTCATCACAGTTTACCTAGATTTTTTAACCCCCAAATTTCTCAAAAACATCTCTCTTCTTCACTTGCATCATGACAAGTAATTTCTACTTTGGGGAAAAAAATGAGTTTAAAGTGGTATTTTGGAGTCTACATTCATGGAGTAACATTTCTGTTGCTTGGTCTCTTCAAATATGACTGATAAAACCTTTATAAAAGCCATGCTGTGACTGTCTCCACCTGAGAGGTCAACGCATGTCCTGCTCTAGCTACAGATACGATGAACTTACAGTTGGAGGTTTACTGTCTCAGCCTTCAGTTCCAAGTACAGGGTTGCCAGGCCGAGGTCAGGCGAATCACGTGGGACCATTTTGCCCCAGGTTCCAGAAAAAGCAGGAAAAATGACAAGGGAGAAGTGCTCCAAAGTATCCAGGTGTTTTCGCGGTTGGTAAAAAAGTCCATTTGTTCATTTATTCAGGATCTGCTGTGCACCTGGTTATGTTTCAGGCACTAAGTTAGACACTGGCATATAATGAGTGAACAAGATGGACAGACTCCCTGGTGGAGTGTGTAGTCTAGAGAACTGAGGGAAAAGAGAAAGCTGGAGTGGCCACGAGGTGAGGGGCTGAGAGGCCTAATCTAGCTGGAGGTGGGGGTCCCTCCTGTTGGATCCCAGTCTCCTGTAAAGGTTCCCACGAGTCGCTATCCCTGATGGACAGCAGCTCGTCTCATCTCTCCCACTGCAGCTGCACATTGTCTATTACAACTCGGACCGGTACCCCAATGACAGCGTCGCCAAGGACAAGCCAGAAGGCCTCGCGGTCGTAGCTGTTCTCATAGAGGTAAGAGATGTTAAGAAGGACTTTATGTGAGATTTAAAGTCAAGAGGATGTCAGACTCAGCATTTGGCTCCACGCACACCTGTCCCATTTCAGCTGTCTTGACTCTAGAGCAGGGGTTATTCTCCCATAGGGTTCCTTCTCTCTTGGCCTAGAGGCAGCACTTTCTGTGGCTGGACAGCTGAAAGGGGCATGTCGTAGGTGATGCTGGAAAACTCAGTCCTGATCCCCAGCCCTACTGTACAAACATGGAATTGCCTAGTTACACAGACCTGTGGGGGTAGGGGACTCATTCACTGCTGCCCCATCCAGATGCCTGAACCCCTGATACAGTTCCCAGTATCCAAGCTCCATCTTTCATCTGGGCCCTGGAATAAGTTATTTTCTGAATCCCAGAAAATGGGACTACCTCCTGATTCACTTGCATTGTTTCCCCCAGTGAGACAGCACATATGCCGTTTCTCCACGTGCTTACTTGCCTGACTTGGCTGGCATTCACTCAAGCTCCCTTAAGTCCTGATTACAGAACATGTGATTTGTGGCCTTCAAGGTCACAGACAATCAGGAGCACAAGCTATAACTCTTGCCCTGGGATAATCAACCCTTAGTGCCTTGAGCTGGAAACAGGATGTCCTGAGAGGTAAGCAGGCAGGACCACCACACCAACCCCCTAACGGCCTAGTGAAGCATCATGGCTGGCCTGGTAAAGTGTATCCTTCGGGGAGGATCTCAGCAGTGGTGATCATACACCCCCAGCAGAGCTCTTCCATTCACAACTGTCAGGCCAGGCTCAGCCTCCTGAATTCTGTCTCTGTTCAGCTTGCCCCATCTCTGTTGCAGGTGGGCTCCTCCAATCCAGCATATGACAAGATCTTCGATCACCTTAAAGCTGTAAAGTACAAAGGTGAGGGGTCCATAGTGTTTACTCACCCTCTGCTGGAGAACAGCGTATTTGCTCTTGGGTGACCTGAAAAAGAATGTAGGCAGGGGACAGGTACTGTCTGTGACCAGGTCCTGGGAACAGGTGGCTCAGAATGGGGCTAGTTCACGTTCCTAGGCTGTCATAGGCTCAGCTGTACCTCTGCCTTGGGGAGGAAGGTGACCTTGTACCCCAACATGTCTCTCCAGACCAAGAAGTGTTCATTCCGGGTTTCAGCATAGAAGAGCTGCTGCCAGAGAGGCCTGAAGAGTACTACCGCTACAGGGGGTCCCTGACTACACCTCCCTGCTACCCCACTGTGCTCTGGACGGTGTTCCGGAACCCTGTGCAAATTTCCCAGGAGCAGGTAACTGTCGTGCTCTCCCTTGTCGCACAGCACGTGGTACCTCGGACCCTGCACCGCCTGTATCATAATCGACGAGCTGACTACCTCACTCAGAGTTTCATTGGTAGCTATTCAAAACCTCTCCAGATACCACAGGGGCCTGGAAGTGCTTTGGAAATCACAGGCTGAGCTTCAAAAGCGGAGCTGTCAAGTGGGGAGAATGACTCTATCTCCGCAGTTCTTTAAATATGAGTTGTTAAGCTGTGTTCCCTAACCTGTTCCCCAGTGGAGAATGTTCACCTCCCAGGCAGGAAAGCGCATGGCTCCTTACCTGGGGCGGAATAGACAGGATCAGGTTAGATGGTTTAACAAGCCCAGAGGGTGGGGAGTGCGGCGATAAGGAAGTGAGGGTCTCTGCCTTCAAGAAGCTCATCCGAGTGTGTGCTTGGTGAGTCATGTCTGACTCTTTCTGACCTCATNGGTGTTCACCTCCCAGGCAGGAAAGTGCATGGCTCCTTACCTGGGGCGGAATAGACAGGATCAGGTTAGATGGTTTAACAAGCCCAGAGGGTGGGGAGTGCGGCGATAAGGAAGTGAGGGTCTCTGCCTTCAAGAAGCTCATCCGAGTGTGTGCTTGGTGAGTCATGTCTGACTCTTTCTGACCTCATGGACTGTAGCCCAATCAGGCTCCTCTGTCCACGGGATTCGCCAGACAAGAATACTGGAGTGGGTTGCCATTTCCTCCTCTAGTGGATCTCCCTGACACAGGGATCAAACCCACGTCGCTTATGTCTCCTTCATTGGTAGGCAGGTTCTTTACCACTGGCGCCACCTGGGAAACCCTCAAGAAGCTTAGGCTAGTGCAAAACTGGGGAATGGAATCCATAGCAATCGTCTCTAACCCTCTCATTTCTTAGGTGATGAAAGTGAGGGTTAGAGAGTCAAGGAGACTTTGGGGTCACCAGCTGTGAGTGACACAGCAAAGGCCCAAGGTGGAGCTGAATTCCAAGTCACTGCTCGTGCCTCTGCTCCGCAGCTCAGATTCGTCAGGAGGAAGCATCGTTGCCCAGGAGGCGGGTCTGCCTGCTGGCTCACAGCCCCACCGCCTTCATGAGCCCAGCACAGCTCTCATTGCCGCTCCTCCCTTTTTACTATGGACTGCCTGAGTAACCTCGATAAATGACAGCAAATAGGCAGACAGGAATAAAGTCATGATGAATCAAGAGGAAATGACTGGGGAGGCAGTAATGTTTTAACCCAGAAACTGCCTTGGAAACAGTCATGTAATCTATGTGTGTGCATGAAAATACCATGAAACTCGTAGTCAGATGACCTGTGAGGTTCTTGCCTGCCTCTTCTGTTCCTTTTGATGGGACCATCAGACTAAGCCCCAGGCCCCTCTAATTAGACTGGGCTCTGATTGAGGCTCAGGAGAGGAATGCAGTCTCTTTGGGAGGCGGGGGAGGCTTTTGACACCCCAGGTTTCGCTCCCTGCAGGGCAGATTTCACATGCAATCAGGAGCTGACAGTACACACCCTCCCGGTGGCCCCGGGAAGTGGGAAGACACATGGGCCATTAGTCAGACACCCACGGGGCGGGGGCAGCTTTCAGCTCTCCCACCACCTTCTCAGGGGTCTCCCGCCAGGCCTCAGAGGTGAGATCTGGCTGTCCTTTCCCTTGAGGTCAGGCAAGGGGGCATCACTCTGCCTTCAGGGGGTGTTCTGCTCTTTCCCTACAGCTGATGAAGCTGGAGACAGACCTGTACTGCACGCACATGGATGACCCGTCCCCCAGAGAGATGGTCAACAACTTTCGGCAGGTCCAGAAGTTTGACGAGAGGCTGGTGTATGTCTCCTTCCAACAAGGTAAGGAGATGTGGTGTGTGGGCAGTGTGGTGCCACGATGTCTGTTCCGTATGAAGTCAGGTGCCCTGCCCTTGGGCATTGTCACTCATGGCCTTAGGAGGTGGGTTAAGAGCACTCTGGCTGCCAAAGGAGCCAGGTATGTGAGGAGCTACTGAGTGTGGGTTTACTGAGGTCTCCCTTCACTGACCTTGACTTCCTTGAGCCTTTGAAGAGACGCACAAGCCAGGGACTCCGGGCACATGGACCAGAATCCTCATTAAGTCTAGGTGTCTCTCACAGATGGAGGAGAGAGAGACACACAAGTAGGACCCTTTTCATGAGATCAAACACTGAACTTCTTACAGGCATTCTTGGCATCAAGGCCCATTTAGCCTTGCCAGGTGATTCATGGCACTAGCACCACCAAGGTCCAGAGTTTCTCCTTTTAGAAAATGGACATAACCCATGTCTGAGCACAAGCAGCTCATGGTCTAATGTCGCAGGGCCCGTTAGACAAGAAAGCATCTTCAGGACTGCCTTTTGCCTCATCTCCCTGAAGCTTGCACAGGCACCAAGAATCTATACTGAATGAGACATAATAGTTTGGTTTCTTCCTGAGCTGCAGAAGCTCAGTTCTTCCCTCTAAATGTGTAACCGTAACTCCCCAGATGGACATTTAACATCTTGACTTGCTCTGTATCTACATGAAGATGGCGGGATGCCCCAGGAAGGGGGAAAGAGGCCCACGCTCTTCAAATCTCCAAGTTCACTTTCTCACTGTAGACTCTTGAGTGGTCAGGAGAGGGGTCGCTCCATGGAAGTTCCACTTTACAACATTCTCTTTTCCTATTCTTCTAAATGAAGTTGGTAGTAGTCAAGGGTTACACGGAAATACTTCAATTCTTAAATAAAATAAAACTCTTCCTAGAGATAAGGGACTCTGCCAACATAGGTCAGGCAGAATTTTGCTTGTGATTCGAGGATAACAATCAGTTCTGTTCTTGTGCACTAAGTCTCTACAAGTCACAGAGGACAGGGTGACAGGAACATCCCCCCGACCCCCACCTCCCAGTTGGGAGACTCAGGTTCAAGGCCACACCTTGTTTCCTCCTGGATGTATGATGTGGGAAAATAATGCCCCTTCTTTGGCCTTGGTTCCCTCAGCTATAAAGTGACAGGCTGGACTAGATGAGCTAACATCCTTTCCGTGCTAACATGTTCTAAGTGGATACTAACAACTGCCCATCCTGACTTTACGTTGCAGGGACAGTGTGTGAGGGCAGTTACAGAGGATCAGAAGAAACCGTGCAGAAACTTGACATCCAAAAGTAACCCCCACGTGTACAATGAACATGGGGATAATTAGCCATCTTCTTAGACCGGCTCAGGTCTAAGCTGGCGCCTGTAGAGCGGGAAGTGCAATCAGGCTGGTGGCAGAGCGCTTCAGTAGACCTTCCCAGGCAGGCTGGGGGAGCTTGAGGGGCCTTGAAGCAGACGGGCTCCAGCTTAGGACATTGGAGATCACAGCCCAAATGCAGCTTTGCACCACCTGTCCCGCATAGCTCACCTGGAGCTATTGCTCCCAGAAACGGGGCTGGGCTCGCTCCTTGGAGTGAGAATCCATGGCTGTCCAAGGCAAACCTGTTCATTTGGAGGCTGATTATAGAAACTTGGCTAGAATTCTCCCCTCCCTCTCAAGTCCCAAAGACTCGGGCAGCTAATGGGGGGCTGTTTCCCCAAGAAGCATGGCTGAGTCAGCCCCAAAGAATGAAGAACCAAACCTCATCCTCCCAGGGGCACCTGCCACTCACAAGAGCCTCCTCACACCAGTGTGGAGCAGGTCAAAGACTGTAACGTGCCCTTTGGGTTGATGGGGTGAGCTTGTTTGTCAGCAGGAACCTTGAGTAATTTGGACTCAAATTGTCTGCACGCTCTTTCACTGGGACATGTCTATAATTAGGGGTTGGTTTAATTCAGGGTCTTCTCTGAAAGTTAACAGGAACTATGCAGTTGGACAATGAAAACTCTGGAGTTTTCTGCCAGGAGAAAAGTAATGTTAAGAAAATCCTTTAAGAAACAAAGTACATGGACTTTGAGAGGGGGGAATCTAGGGTTTAACCAAACTGGAACAACTGGGACTGAATCACTTAACTGGACCCTGCTTTTTCCTTAACCATGCTGGAAAAGGAACACAGAACTTGGTTTCTGTCCTTAAGAGGTACAGAGTCTCTGACAGCCCTAGGGTAGGGTTTCTTAGTCTTGGTATGTCAATATTGACTTTCGGAGCTGGATAATCTTGTTGTGGTGGCTCTCCTATGCACTGTAGGATATTGGGCAGCATCCTTGACCTCTACCCATTAGATACCAGCAGCATGTCCACCTGTGACAGCCAAAATGTCTCTAGACATATTAAAGTGTCTCTGAGGAGGAGGGGCAAAGTTGCCCCTGATTCAGAACCACTGCCCCAGGCATTTGTACAATGACTTTCCCAGGCCCAAGACTTTTCCCCACTCAGATCCAGAATTCTAGGGTTTTATATCACATGCCCTGGTCTTCATTCTATTCTAACCCTGTTTCAAACCCATCTTCTTTTAAAATTAGAGTATAACTGGGTAGGTCCAAGGCTAAGAGATATAGATAAGATAGAACTATTCACCTTTAAGGAAGCAAACAAATCTCTCCAGGTCCAGATGCCTCTGAGGCAACAGCCTGAATCCCCTCATCATTCTGCTCTGTCCCTTCTTTCTGTATTTTTTTCTCTCATGTATGTTGTTTCTTCCTGTCTTTGGTTAAAATACCCACTTTTTTGGAGAGCAGTGAAAGTCGTGCCAGGGCATTTTTTTTTTCAGCTCTTAAAAAAGTGCCTCTTCCAAGTGGCACAAATGAAGTCTTGAGCTGAGGCGGGGTGGCAAGACTCATGTCCTCAAGGTGGGGTCTTGGAGAAAACCCATCCTGAGAGCATCCAGATCTCACAGGAGTCAGATGCCCAATGTGAGGAAGAAGAAAGATGGCCAAGGCAGAGTTATACAGCCCAGGGGCGCAAGTCTTGGTTCTGACAAACTTCCCAGCTGAAGACATCAACACTGGGCCCATAGGGTAGTAAAGCCAGACCGATTAAACCCAAATACTGATGTTACCAGGCTCTGTTCTCAACGTGTCAGGGCAAGGGAAACTCGAAGGGCAAGAGGGAGCCAAAAAGTTTCTATAATCGTGTCTTTAGCGGGTTTGAGCTGAGCTAGTGCATGTCCCATACCTCGCAGCCCAGCTGAGGCGACCCTTAGACAAGACAGCCGGGCGGTCGAGGGGTAGGGCTTTCCTGCTCAGCCAAGCTGTAGAGTAGCATGGTTAGAATCTGCTTGATCCTCAGGGACCTGGGTAATTTCATAAAATGTTTTAAAGAGAGAGAGCGAAAAAAAAAAAAAAAAATCTTACAAAGCTAAGATGGCTAATTATCTAATTTTTTGAGACCAGAATGTATGCTTTGTGGTTATCGACCTTGTGTCTCTAAAAGTTCCTATTTATAAATAAACTCTATTAGATGAAAAACTATCAATTCTTCCCAGTAACCAAATGAAAGACCAGAAGAATTCCCACCTACGAATCCCCCTCCACACATACAGGGTCTGAATAGTCAGGAATAATCATCAAATGTGCTGAGAAATGGAGTCCTAGTGACACCTAATGCAGTTCATCACACCAAAAAAAAAAAAAAAAAAATCTTACAAAGCTAAGATGGCTAATTATCTAATTTTTTGAGACCAGAATGTATGCTTTGTGGTTATCGACCTTGTGTCTCTAAAAGTTCCTATTTATAAATAAACTCTATTAGATGAAAAACTATCAATTCTTCCCAGTAACCAAATGAAAGACCAGAAGAATTCCCACCTACGAATCCCCCTCCACACATACAGGGTCTGAATAGTCAGGAATAATCATCAAATGTGCTGAGAAATGGAGTCCTAGTGACACCTAATGCAGTTCATCACACCACGTGTTACTGAGTACGCCCCACATTAGCCCCTCGTTTCTCTTCCATGGTGGAGAAGAGAACACCTCACCAGGGATGTTCTCTTCACTTCCATCAAGCCTCTGGCCCAGACAGGAGGAAAAGGGGTCAGGCAGAAACCTGGGACCACCATTCATGGTCCAGCATCAGCTGAGCCTTCCAGGGTGTCTTCCCTGCCTCCCCCATACTGCCCTGTGGGGTCTTCTGCAACACACAGGTGCTTCACGTGTGCACGCTTTAGACTTTTTCACACACGGGTCCCTCAGTCTGGGATGCCCTGCACCTCTCCCACCTGGAAAACTCTGTCAGGACCCAACTCTAATCATATCCTGCCGTCCTTCCCCATTCCCCTGAGGGTGACCTACAGTCTCCTGCTCCTGCGTGGCCAGAACACAGTTATAGCTCTCTATACCTCTGTTACAGTTCTTGGCATAACACAGAGTAATGATCTATTATCATGTACAAAAAAAAAACTACATTATTCATAGACCACAAGTCCCTAGAGCAGGGACGATGGGCGTCTTACACGCTTTTTGGGTCTGAGTCTTCTCCGCAGAACCATCTGAACAGAAGCCTGACTGGCTGTCAAGTTTTAGTTTTAGGAAGTCTTTTTTTGTTTGCTGTCAATTTGCCAACAGCATTGAAATCAATCTGCTTGTTGAGGAACACGTAAAGATCAGAAGGTAGCTATCAAGTGTCAGAGGCCTGGGAGGGAGTTGCTGACAGATGCTGTCTGGCCTTCTGTCCTCCTCTGACCTGTCGGGGATGAGAGGTCCCAGCACTAGACAATCCTGTGGCCCAGAGAGCCTGACCCACCACAGGGCGCAGAGAGCATGAAGCGCCTGGTGCTGCACCGTAACCCATGCCCACTGTGCCAGGGCTTAGGCGCCTCAGAGCAACAGGGCCCTCTCTTCTGGGCCAGCATTCCTGCAATCTGGAAGGCAAAGCCCTCAGACCCTACCGTGGGTCATAGAAAGCCAGTTCCCTCATGTAATCTGGTGGTCTCCTTTGGGCAGACTTATTTGTAGAAGTTACTTAATAGGTTCCATTGTGTTAAGAAAAAACTCCAGTAAAATATATCCTTTTAAGATATTATGCTCTGTGGCTATAGAGGGCATCTTCTTTTACTTTTCTTAACAGAACATCCTCCAAGAGAGGACCAGCATTTCAGTTTCTTGAGTCTATGACTTATATTAAGCATGATAATAAGGATTTTACCAGCTGAAACTGGATTTTATATATTTAAACTCTCAAATTCCTGCTAAACCCAAATGCTCCCTGCCTCTTATAAGACTGGAGCCTGCTAAAGACATATGAAATGTGTACATATGTAATCACTATAGAACATGTCACCTACCTCAACAGCCCATACTTTAACACTTTGAAAAGGACTGTATTCCTTTCTATTCAAAATTCTGCTTGAATAAGCAGAACTGCAAATACACCTAGAAATTGCTAGACTTGCTCCAGGAGCTTTGAGCTGTATACAGGAGGTGTTTGTTCCCCCTGCTGGACTTTTCTGAGTGTGCACTTGAGGCTCCAGAAGACCTCACATGCAGTTAACCAGCCTCTCTCGGTCCAGCAAGATACCAGTGGAAGACGCAGCTCCTGAGCCAGCCAGAACAGGTAGTGGTACCCTGTGGCGGGCAGCATGTCGATCTCGGGGGTCTGAACCTTGCCCAGTGAGGCATGTGGCACTGGGGTTCTTCCATATCTGTGTGATTCCTTCTGTGTGTAGCACTGTCCCACCTCTGCTTGCCCTGACTCATACCAGAGCCCTGTCTGGAGAGCAGGCGGCTCTCCCACGTCTGTACCACGTGCAACCCTTCTACCAGCTCAGGAGCCCCTTTATTGCATTCTCGTCCTGGGGCTCTCGTGGGCCATTGCCATCAACCAGCCTGTCTTGTTCTTCCTGCCTGTTCTTCTGTGGGAACTGTCTCATTCGCCATTCAGAAACCATTTCTTTGTTTAATCAATCTGCAAATGAATCTCTGCCCCCCTGCACCATCTTTGATGCCCATTCTTGGCACCATTCCAGGGGCTCTGCAGGGTGCAGGTTTTGGCTTCTCTCACTGGCTGCTAGTTTTCCAGTCTCCCATCAGTTCTCCTGGTGCCTTTTGTGACTTCCCCTTGTGGTGGGCTACAGTCTACAGGGTTGCAAAGAATTGGACACGACTGAAGCGACTTGGCATGCGTGCATGCTTGCCCTGCAGTTATCAAATGCTCTGACTTCTGCCTCCACTGGGACCTAAGCCTTATGCTGCATCCAGTTCCACAGAGGAGCCCGGCTCCCTGAGGCTTGGTGCTGTCTCACTTGCGGGGGAGAGCATCCAACATCACCATCCTGTCCTGGGCTTCCTGGGCTTCCTGGCAGGCAGAATTCCTACCAGGTGCGGCCCTCGCCACCACTTCTCTTCCCAAGTGGCTTACATGCTTCACTTACTCAAACTGCTTTGTTTTTGCTGCATCAAATACTTGGCTGTGAAGCCTCTATCCCAGAATCTGGGCATTTCCTCATCTTCCACCTGCTTGGTCTTGTTTCACTGTTTTTGAGGAGAGGCAACTTAGGCCCTAACCAGTCGTCATCCAGAAGCAAGGAACCCACCTTAGAGCCCTGGATTAAATTAAGCTATTGTTTATAGGGCCAAAAACAGCTAAGGACACTGCTCAGTGACGCAGGAAAATCAGACTCTCCTTCCAGAACAGCCACCCAGCTGGGTCACGTGCTCTTGAGAAAAGCCTCACGCCTGGAGCCTTGCTTCTGCTGCCTTTGCTCTGCTCCCTAAGACCATGGCCTGGGGGCACCTCCTCCAGCCCTGGAGATGGGCTCTCAGCTGTCTGAGGACCTGCCTGGCTCTCAGGATCTTCGAGGTGACTGTGAAAGCGACAATTTTAGAAACATCCAGTTTGGACAGCTTAACCAAGTGGTCAGGCTTATTAGTAACCATCTTACATGGCAAGAGCTAGTTTGGTACCACAAGCATCTGGAGCTTTAGGAACAAAGAACCAAAGTGCATTTCATCAGAAAGGACTGAAAAAAAAAAAAAGCCACGACCAGTTGGGGTTCTTCTCGGTGGTGGTTGTTTTTAAGATCCTGGAGGCCTTGGTTACTTTTGCATGCATGTATGTGTGCTAAGTTGCTTCAGTCGTGTCCGATTCTGTGCGACCCTATGGACAGCAGCCCCCAGGCTCCTCTGTCTACAGGATTCTCTAGGCAAGAATACTGGAGTGGGTTGCCATTTCCTTCTCCAAGAAGAGAAGACAGTGAAGGTCAAATATCCCCAATAAAATATCAGGCAGGGGCTTATGGCTCAGAGCTGGACACTGTGCAAAAATGAGGTAACCAGATCTCAATAACGTTAAGAATTTGAGATGCCTGTACCACAACTGAAGACAGAGCTTTTTACAGTGGACTCCCTTCTGAGCAGCACTCCTAGATATTTCCATTATCTGGTACACCTAAACTTCTGAATATTCTCCAGTTGATGCTCTAAACACCTCCAAGGTTCTGTAGGTGCTCCAAAATCAAGGAAGGTCACATCATGCCTGGTAGTGTTTTGGTGTTAGCCTATATTATACGGGCTTCCCTGGTGGCTCAGAGGTTAAAGCGTCTGCCTCCAATGCGGGAGACCCGGGTTCGATCCCTGGGTCGGGAATATCCCCTGGAGAAGGAAATGGTAACCCACTCCAGTATTCTTGCCTGGAGAATCCCATGGATGGAGAAGCCTGGTAGGCTGCAGTTCATGGGGTCGCAAAGAGTCGGACACGACTGAGCGACTTCACTTTCTTTCACTTATATAACAGCTATTTAAAAATTGGTAATCCATATTTAGGCTCAATGATGGCTCCAGTAATCTTATTAAGTGGAATATCCCATTCTCCCAATAGGATCAGTGGTCAAAGCTCATTGTACAACCAAAACCAAAATGGGGGCAACAGAATCTAATCACCCATGATGAAACAGCCCACTGACCAACTCTCTGATGCAAGATCACCAGGATGTTTCAATGCAACCTCAACACTTCATAGAGTTTCATGATGACCAGCTATCCAAACTCTTAGGTTTTAGTAGGATTCAAAATCCTTCAGGTTACCTTAGGTACCTTAAACAAAACAAAACACCAAATTATAGTGTGCAGAGGCCACAGGCCATGTAGAGAGCAGAGCATATGCTGTACAAACACTTGACACCCTCCCCAGGGGGAGACTCATGTCCTGAGGGTCTCCCCAAGGCACAGACTGGCCCTTGTGTTCAGGGCAGGGAATCAGGCCAGGGGAGCCACGTTCTTTGCCACCCAAGAGGCTGCGGGCTGCCAGTGGTGGCTGGCAAGAGCCAAGAGAACAGGCCACCCTGTTCTTTGTTGATGGCTCCTAACCATACTTCTCCAGTCATCCTTACAACAGCCTGGGGCCACCCAGGAAGCCAGACCAAGGGCTCCTAGAGCCCAGGCTTGGACCAATGAGGTTACAGACTCAGTACGAGATTGCGGAAGAAGATAGTAGGCAGAGAAGATGGGGCTGATAGCTCCAGGAGAATCAGCCAGACTTGCAAGGGCCAGACGGCAGGAGAAGGGATGAGCAAGACCTCACCCTCCAGTCTTAGGTCCGGTTCCTCGGGGTGTCAAGTGCTCCGGGGGGAGGTGGTCCCTGGCCCTCTGCTGGCATCTCATACTTGGTCGGGTCTCTGTCACCTCGGTAGGCTCTGCGGGCACAGGCTCTCCGGAGTGTCTGGCTGGGTGGCTACCATCTGCACAACTCCAGCTTCCAGTGTGAACTGGAATACCCACCCCCCACATCAAACATACACGTAAGCCAGAAGTTTCTACTGAGATCAGAAAACCAGTGGATAAGCAGGTCTGTGTAAGCAGAGACTTTCTGCAGATGGAGGGTATGACTGGGAGGAGTACTGAGAGCCTGCAAGAAGCTGGGGTAATCTGGGGGCTTCGTGACTGGGCTCCTCTGTATTACCCGCGAGAACGGATTCACCCATGGCCCTCCCTGGGGAGGTCCTTAGCAGGCTGACTATAAGCTTTCTCCTTAGATCGCTGGGCACAATTTCAGCCCCACTGAAAACCTCTAACTCACCCCATTCATCCCCAACAATAACTCATGGAAGAGGACACAGTCCTCTGGTTCCACATACCAGAGAAAGGAGGCTGGTATGGTGGATGGGTTTCTCCAGTTTGTCCAGTGGAACCAAAGTGAAAACAAAACAAAACCACAATAACACTGGATGGGGATGGATGTGGAAGTCTGATAACAGGTTCTAACAGGTAACAGGTTCTGGTAACAGCTCTGCCAGCCCAAGCCAGCCAGCACCTAGAAAGTTATTTGCTGAGGATGAGAGGCGGGTGCCAGGGAAGCAGATAAGAGCCTACCCAGATAGACTCTGACTCTTACCCTTGCTCACCTTTCAAGTTGGCCACATTGGATGAAAAGCTGAAGTCTTACCCGAGTACAGAGACTGCAATGATAAAGGAGCATGGGGGGAGGGTTCATGGTGTGAGTTCCCTGGGTGGGCAATTCCCTTCACCTGAGCCAAGAGGGAGCATCCCCAGAAGGGCTGCATTAGCCCTGTACCTCCAACCAACCAAAGGGTGTGTGTCAATCAACACACTGGTCATATTTGCCATGGTTTGCCTCGGTTAACTTCCAATCTTTTCCTCTCCCCTCCGAAGTGCCAGACCCTCCCTGCACAGGACTGAGTCCGGGTATGTGGCCGGCCGGCCGTGCATGCTGCAGCTGGGTGATCGCTGTGATTCTCTGTGTGATCTGGGCCTCTGAGACTTCCAGCTCATCCTCTCTGCTTCTCTGTGCTGTCAATCTGACTGCTAGCCCCCTCCTCACTGTGTGTCTTACCCTCAAGTCACTCTCTGATTCAAAGATGAGCTGCCAATCAAATGCTCCTCTAATGAAAGACCTAATCACTTTATAGCATGTGTACATTCAAAGAGCCTATCCAAGACCTTCTGTTGGCCAGGGTGAGAAAGCAGTGCCTAAAAACTAGGCCAAAGCCAATATATGGAGGTTGGGTTACCAGCCAGTTGACCTTGGCAATGGGCCCTGGCTGTTTGGGACTGCTTAGGACTGTGCAATAGAACTTGAGGTCAAAGCTGATGAAGAGGCATCTCAATGGGCCTTGAATCCAGCAAGGCAAAATAGAGTAACTTTTTATTATGTAGCCCAGGGTTTCTCAAAGTGTGGTTCATGGACCACTTATCAATACATCAGCATAAGCTAGAGGTGTTTGATAAAAATGCAGATTCCTGGGCCAAATTCCAGACTGAATCAGACTCTGAAGTTTGGGCTCAAAGAGTATACATTTGAAACAAGCTCTTCAGAGGATGCTGGTGCAAGTTTGAGAACCCCTGCTGGATAAACACTACAATTGGCAAATGGCCCCTGTGAGTGCTCCAGCCAGTCCTGCTCAGCCAGAGACCAGAACTTGAGAACAGAGGCGGGAAGTGACACCTTTCTGTGGATGACCCTGCAGCTGTCACCTGACGGCACACACAGGGACGAGATGAAGGGAAGGAGGGGTGTAACGCGTGTGCATTACCCCTCCCCAGGCATCGTCCTTTCCGTGGCCCTGGCCTGTGTTCTCGGCATCTGTATTGTCCTGGCGGTATCCGTTTGGCTTTTCAGAAGGAGAAAGAGGTGAGCTGGTTTGGGTTTGAAATGGGAGTGGGTGGCCCTGTGTCCATGAGAACTGATCTGTCTGGGAAGGCAGGATGCATAATGAGGAGCTGTGCCACCTATACCAGCTTATCCTTGGAGTGCCATCTCCAAAACACCACCAATCAAGGCCTTGGCGTGAGAGGCTGATGCTGGCAGATCACGGTGCTCAGGGCTGGAGGTGTGTCTGCCAGCTTGGCTCCCACTGCTAAGACCTTGGACAAGCCTCTTGATTTTGGAGGGGCGGTCACATGTGCCTAAACCCAAGCACCAAGGCTGCTTCTTTCTAAGATCTTTTCATCCAGTTTTTCTTCTCTAAACGCAAAAAGAAAATTGAGGAAAATTTTGATTTCTCATTCACATTGATGCCCTTTGCTCATGTTCTTATTGCCTAAAATAACCTATTTTTCCTGGTATGAAAAAACATAAAAGGTTGTCAGAAACCCTATTGGAATCAGAGATCTGAAGCAGCAAGGTAATGAGACCTTCATCAAAATGCAGGTCTAGTATCATCAAGTGTTGAAAGAGAACAGATGAAAAATGAACAGGTTCCATTTTGGTTAGTGGTTATTGGGGGGCATTTCCTCCCAAGACCAATGGAACTTGAGAAAGGTTTCCAAGAGAAGAGTTTGACTTGCCTCATTCCATAGCTGACTCACTCTTGCCTCTCTCTCCTCTTTGACTAACAAAGCTCGTATGTTCTTGTTGCTCCAATAGCAAAAAGGATGCCAACAAAGGAGTCATCTATAAGCCAGCCATCAAGCAGGAGGCTGAGGCCCATGCCTGAGGCCCTGGCACGCCCGGCACATCCAGGGAGGACCTGGCTTTGGACGCCAACTGCTGGGGCTCCCTGGACACTTGACAGACCTGAGGGTTTTCTGGAGGTCAACCCACAAGCACCTGAGACCCTTGGGGGGACCCTACCATCCTTCTGTCACGCCACCACCCCCAGCGGGAGTTGGATGCGAAGAACTCGCCAAGGAGGCAGGAACTCTAAGCTGTCTGCTTCATGTGCGCGTGGCCTTTCAGTGGTCTGGATTCTGGGGGCACAAACTGTATTGCCTGCTGGGGCTGTTACTGGCTGGAAAACACTTTCATCCAGGGGTTCACGTGAGTGTGGTTTCAAGTGTCTGGGAATCTGCTTCTTGTCCACGCTTACAGACGAGAACGTGTGGTCTCTGCTGAAGCTTTGTTTTTCAGGCTCCATTTCTTTCCTCGGGGAAGGGCTTTTTCAGTTTCCTTCTGCTATGACAAAACCTTTAGTCTGACCTTACAATTGAGGGTTGGGGAGGAGCTGGGGAACAGGAAGGGTCAAGGTGTCAGAGACAAAAAGAAAACAAGAAATATTCTTTGAAGTACAGTAAGCCACTTTCCAAGTCTTGTCCTTCAGATCAGATGTACTAACTAAACAGAACTTAGCGAGAGAGAAGACACATAAGATCTGGAGAAGTCTCACTTTGAAATCAGATTGGAGGGCTTTTCTTGGTGGTTCAGCGGTTAGGGTCCTCCTTGAAATGCAGGAGACATGGGTTTGAGCCCTGCTCAGGGAACTAGGATCCCACATGCCTCGGGCCAGCGAAGTCTTCATGCTGCAACTACTGAGTCTTCTTGCCACACAAGGAAAGATCCTGCACGATGCGATGAAGATCCCACGTGCTACAACTAGGACCTGACACAGCCAAATAAACTAAAAAATAAATATTTTAAAAAGAAGAAAAGAAACCATATTGGAATCAGAAGTTATATGTCAAGCTGTGAAGTGTGAGGAGGACAGAATATTAAGCCCAACACAACCTCCTGTCAGGGGCATAATTCTGTTTTGTACTCTACAGATTTTATAATTAGGCTGTTCCTTGACAATGTGTTATTGCCTCTCTCTCCTAGAGGAGACGTGAATTCTGAGATGACCTCAGCTGCGTTTGTATATAGAGGAAATGGACAGAAGCAAAATGGTTGAGGATCTTTGTCTCTTTTGCCCAAATTTCATTTCTGCTGCCTTTGTGGTGAGCCTACTGTCAACCTTGAATTGGGACCTACCTACTTCTCTGACTTGAAGGATGTCAAGTCATGGCTGAATTACAATATATTTTCAAACTATAAAAATGGGAAGTTACTTGTGCAAGGGCTGGCATCATGGTATTCACGGACCAGAAATAATGGAATGTTAACAAAGATCCTTCATGGTCTTCTCTGCCAAGTGACAAAGACAGTTTCTGAGACAACTTAACTCCTTCATTCTCTTCCTATCAACCTAAGAGCCCTGTGGGTATCAGTCTGTTCCATGACTGAGAAGGAGACCCCCACCAACCTCTCCTGGCTGGAACCTTGCAGTTCACAGAGAACCTTTGGTTCTCACTCTCATTGGGACAGCATGGGGTGTTCTCTTCAGCGCGTCTAAAGTGAGGTTTTGGAAGTGAGGTTAAAAGCATTACTGTTAGCAAAGCAACAGCAGTTTGCAGTTCCCTGCCTAGGTGACAGGTTTCTTTAGCGTGTCTTTTCCCCTCTCCCTCTCCCTCTGACTCTGAGAAATCTCCCTTGTCTACTGTCCTAACTTGGTGTAGTGATGCTAGGCAGAGTTACAGGGGACTCGATGGAGACTCAGACATTTGTTGTCTACATGAGACGCCTGACTACCCTGGAGCCTGGCATGGCATCCGGCCTTGCCATTAGCATGCTGGCCTGAGGCTGATCAAATGACAGCAGGGACAACCCTCAGGACCGAGCAATGGGAATTAGATGATGCTTTCTTGGCCTCAGCCCATAACCGCCAATCAGAAGCCGACATAAACCACTCCAGAGCTGTGGGGCTGTATTTCAAAGAGCTTTCTACAGCTTTTTTTGGACACATTCTGTGAGAGAACAGAGAAGTTACTGTACCTAGCACAATGGCTGTTGATAAAAACGGAGAGTTACGGGGATGGTGAAAACAGCCACGCGTCTCCTGCTTCTCCCTGCTCGGCACAGCCCAGGCTCTGGGACCTCTTGGCTCAGATAAAACAAAGCCAGGGAGAGGGTGCCAAGAATCAACACTGTCGCCCTCCTTGCCAATCCGCGTGGGACTCCTGAGCACCCAGCCCTGCAACGGGGAAACTTCCCTCAGGTTCTCCCTCCCTCCCTGATGCCAGCGGCCTCTACAGGAGAGTGGTGCGGCGGTGCTGATGATACTCTGCTTCCCACTCACCCTGGGAGGGCCCGGCGCTGTGCTGGGCACACGGCAGGTGGAGGTGAAAAAACCAGGCCCCGGCTGGGGCAGAGACGCCGGCAAGGCTCTGGCTTCTCTGCCTCTCTGTAGTGGGAGATCTTCGGTCCCTTTGCTCTGTTTTGTTAGTGTCAAATGATGACAGTAAAAACCTGTACCTGTTTCCTTAACAGACATTCTAGGGTTTTGCTGCATTGACTATTGATCCCACTGTTGGTTCCACCTTAAAGTCTCCCCTTCACTCAGCTCCCTGAAGGCCTCCTACTGGCCCATGGAAACCCCAGGGACGGGCACCACCTTCTGTCCCTGTGACTGGCCACCATGATGATGGTCCGTTTAGGACTTCTGTATTTATTGTAAGAATGACTGTAATGAAGACATACAAATATGAGAAATTGTAAATAAAATTTTTTTTCAGATCAGACTAGTTTTTGGAAGTGAGGCTGAAAGTATTACTATTGGCAAAGCAATAGTAGTTTGCAGTTCCCTGTCTATGGTGATAGGGAACAAGTTAGAATGAATAATGATGTCATTTACAGTCAGGTCATAGAACCCAGCTCCAAAGGAAAACACACGGATGCCCTAAAGCATTTTACCAAGGATGCAGGCCTCCGATGTGTGCAGCCCTGGTCACACATGCACACTTAAGAGGATCTTGTATGTCTAGAGTAATCAGGGACTGGCTGGCTCAGGGAGAAGGCGGTATCTGAGCTGAGTCTTAAAAAATAAGGCATATTTGAACAGATGAATATAAAAGAAGGAGCCATGGGACTTCCCTGGGGGTCCAGTGGCTAAGATTCCACACTCCTGAGGCAGGGGCCTGGGTTCGATCCCTGGTCAGGGAACTAGATCCCACATGCTGCAACCAAGAGTTCACATGCCACCACTAAAAGATCCCACGTGCCGCAATGAAGATCAAAGATCCTGTGTGTCAACAACTAAGACCCGGCACAGCCAAACAGATAAGTACTGAAAAAAAAAGAGGAGTCATTCCTAACCAAAGTGACCTGAATACAGGGCATGGGTCTCATGGCTCTTTTCACTTTAGTAGGTATTGTACCTAGCAGGTGGGTAGCATCTCTTGGCTGCCTGACTGTTACCTTATTTTGGACTCTTTTTGCTGTCCCCCTCCATATAATCTTTTGTCTAAATCCAGATTTCACATTCTGGTTTGGTAAAGGAAGCAGTTCTATAAAAGTTACAAGCGGGCACCATCCCTGTTTGAGTTATTAAAAAAGCTTTGGATTTTCACTTCAGTTGCCCTAGGACCAAGACAGGTAAACTGTTCACGGATAACTCTGCTCCAGTAGGAGATAAAGCAGTGAGTCCAGCCTTGGCACAGAAACATTACTAACCTCTCCAGGCCCTGATGGTCTCTTCAGTTGGAACACAAGGATTCTTTGGTTCCTTCCCCTTGTCATCCTTCCTGGTGTCACAGCCATTTGCAGGGATGAGGCCAGAGGGGAGCAAGGCACAGAGCTCCTGCATAACACCCATTCCTTAGACTTGCTCCCATCCCACTGGGAGGGAAGCAGGGATGGGGGAGGTTGGAGGAAGCACTTCCTGGAGCGAGAAATGAGCAACAGAAATTATCTCCCTTCTCTCTACTGCCTTTCTTTCCGTTCCCTGAACGCAAGGTGCACCTGGGCTGATGCTCAAAGAGATGTGTTGATGAGAGCCATGGATGGTGAGGAGATTCAGTCCTCCTGCTTGCCCATTATCTCCCCATCTAAATTCAGCTAAATGGACAATCCAGGGCCCAGAGTCCAACAGAAATACAATAAAATAAAATGTGATAATGTGAAATTTTAAAGTTCTAGTAGCCACGCCAAAAAAAACCTCCCACAAAAATCAGTGACACTTTCATAATATATTTTATGTAAACCAGTGGATTCAAAATACTATCATTTCAACATGTATTTTGATGTGAGTGATTTTCATTCATTTTTCCCTAACGTCTTTCAAATTTGGTGTGTCTTTTATACTTACAGCTCGTCTCCATTCAAATGCTAAATTGTCACTGAAAATTTCTGATCTATATTTAGATTTCATAAACGCTTACAGTTGAAAAAGTGTGTTTAGGGACTTCCCTGGCGGTTCAGTGGTTGAGATTTTGCCTTTCAGTGCAGGGAGTGTGGGTTCAATCCCTGGTCTAGGAGCTAAGATCCCACATGCCTCGAGGCCAAAATACCAAAAACATGAAACAGAAGCAATACGGAAACAAAATTCAGCAAAGACTTCAAAAATGGTCCACATTTTAAAAAACTAAAAAAAAAAAAAAAGCATATACACATACTCAAGTTGCTTCAACATAAAATTTTCCAAGTAACTGAATCAATTATCAGCTTTTAAATTTAAATTTATTAAAATAAATGGAATTTCTCAGTTTCAATAGCCACGTTCCAAGCACTCAGCAGCCACACCCAGCCACTGGCCGGTTCAGCCACTGTGCAGATACGGAACCCTAGCCGCCTCTGACAGACGCTTTGGAAGGGTTAGCCCTAGATGACCGTCACATAAAATAAACCTGGAAGAAAGTCCTGGAAGGTGAAGATGGGGGACAGGAGACAGAGGATGGGGAAATCCAGGGAGGTGGACTGGGAGGACAGGAGAAAAGAGGGCAGGCAGGAAATCAGGCTGAGGCAAGCAGGCCAGCAGACACTGGGCATGGCTCTCCTTCTCCTTGCACCTCTTCGCTTCTGGGGGTCCCCAGCCCTCCCTGCCCTGGCCTCGCCCCTCAGCCACACCCTGGGGTCCAGGTGCTCAATGGTGACATTGCCTTTGAGGAAGGCTGGGCCATGGGCATGAGGGCATCTGGTTAACTTCCAGGGACCTCGCTGAAGGACGCCGGCCAGGTGCAGGACCTCTCTCCCCATTTCCTTGGAGTCCTAACATTCCCTCATGGGACAAGGTGTCTCCTCTCTTCCAGAACCTGCCATCCTAAGAGGGCGAATGCCTGAAACCCATGTCTCCTGACTTGTCAGCTGTGCCCTATCCCTCACGTGAGGAGGAGTCACCTTCCTTCAAGGCGTGGGGAGAAGCTTGAGACCCACTTACCAGAGAAAGCAATGCCTCCAGGGCCGCCTGCCAGGCGGCAGAGGCGCCACCTGGGCAGTGGGGTCACCGTGGTGGCACCATGCACGTCCACACTGGACACAATCCTCTGGCTCAGATTCAACAGTCGCAAAGTATAGGGGAAGGTGTGAGGCCGGGACAACGTCATGGAGGAGAGTCCCCATACCCCACCCGTGCCCTTTCACTATAGAATGACTGGGCAGAAACAAGGGTCAGAGTGCTTTGTGGTACAGAATTATTCACCATAAAAAAATTATTGCAGGGCAGCACAGCATCGAGACTGCAGCCAACCAGGGACTCGGTAATGCCTCCCGCCGGCACACTCTTGACTGTGTCCATGCACCTTCACGCCCTTATCCAGCAGCCCAGGGAAAGAGAAAGCCCTACCCCGATCTTATAAGGAAAATGAAATAAGGGCTGGTGCTCTGGGCCAAGTCATGGCCCCAAAACTCCCCAAGTGGAGGATCTTCAATGACAGTGCAAGGTCCACCCTCCACAGCTCTAGCGACACGGAAACGCCTTCATGTAACAGAATTTACCATGCTTATCACAGTCATGCCACAACCTCGTAAAACCCCACACGATAAAGACACTAAAGGCCTTTGTGACAACAATTTCTGGAAAGTCAACCGCAACCCCCGCCTCCAATCTGCTCTGGAACGTTAAACTCCAGCATCTGCTCAGAAAAAGTCTGATGAAGTTTGACCGCTACTGCTAGCAGACAAAGGAGTCAGCTTAACTCCGGGGATGTTCCCCTCACCTCTAGTTCACCTGACCAAATTTCCCAAGGACACATTCACTGAACTTTCTCCTTTCCTAAAGCTGACCTGGAGATAAGGAATAAATACACACACACATAAACACACACATATATAAATTCCATTTGTATAAAATTCTAAAAAATGCAAACTATAGTGACAGAAACCCCACATCAGTGGTTGATTGGGGATGAGGTGGGAGATGAAGGGATTACAAGGGATATGAAAAATTGTTGAGATGATGGAAATGTATGCTATCTTGATGGTGGTGATGGTTTCTCTACCTATGTCAAGACTGCTCAAATTTTATACTTTGACTAGGTGCAATTTATCTTACATAGATTATACCTCAATAAAGCCATAAAAAAGAAGAAGAAAACCCCCATAGAGCCAAATAACATCCTGCCCCAACCTGGCATTTCCATTCAGAGCTTATCCCCCTGGTGCATCACGAAGGGGATGCCTGGCCAGGCCTGGAGCACATCTCTGGGACTCGTCCTGCTGGCGGGAGCCCAGGAGAGAGCATGATCTCTATTCACATGGCCACTCTGACCTCTCCACATTGTAAGTCAAAGCCATTCTTTCTGCCTGAGTTCACGCATTTCAAATATTAACTTACAATTACCTGCAATGAAGACAACAGACACAGGGCCTACAAGTTCAAGGGCACACTGAGACCTCTATAGCAACTCTGTGCCAACAATGTCAGAGTTGACCAGATTCTCTGAAACAAGCAAAGACTCTTCTGGTGAGGCAGGTAACGTAACCAGTTAGTTCATCTGCTGAAACTAGTGTCCCAAGCTACCTAGACATCCAACGACAGGTCCCAGGCATCTTAATTTCACTGCTTCCCACCCATGCGACACATACCCGTTTGAAAAGTTTTCCTGAATATGCTACATCCTTTTCATGTAGAAAAAACGTGGTCAGGAGCTCATCACTCCCTCTGAGCCACTAGGTAAAATCTGGATTAATCTTATGTGATACAATAAGAAATAAGTACATGGTCTTTGTCTTCAGTTCTGGCATGGAGATCCTAAATGTTATTTATAAGAAGCCCCTTTAAGCCATACCTCAGCTGATGCTACAGAGGTGATGAAGGACTTGCCTTGTGGTCCAGTAGTTAAGAATCTGCCTGTTAAGGCAGGGGACATGGGTCCGATCCCTGATCTGGAAACAGTCCACATGCTGTGGGGCAACTAAACCCATGTGCTACAGCTACTGAGTCTGTGCGCCATGAACACTGAAGCCCACGGACCTAAAGACTGTGCTTGCAACAAAAGAAGCCCCCGCAATGAGAAACTTGACCCCCACAATTAGAGTAACCTCTGCTTGCTGCAACTAGAGAAAGCCTGGGTGCAGCAATGAAGACCCAGTGCAGTCAAAATTAAAAAATAATTTTTAAAAAATGAGGTGATGAAGCTTGGAGGATGGGGGCTGGTTGCCAGAGGAAACAACCATGTGACCGGAGGGCTGGAACTTTCAGCCCCAATCCTAACCCCTCGGAAGGGGAGAGTGGCTGGGAACTGAGCTCAGTCACCCATGGGGATGATGTAATCAATCTTACCTGCATAGTGGGACCATAAAACCTCTCGACAATGAAGTTCAGAGTGCTGCCAAGGGCGGTGCTGGGATAGGGGTGCACCCACAGAGGACATGGAAGCTCTGCGGCCTTTCTCCATACCTTGACCTACGGACCTCTTTATCTGGCTGTTCATCTGTATCCCTCGTAATATTCTTTATGACAAACTGGCAAATGTAAGTAAATGTTTACCTGAGTTTTGTGAGCTGTTCTAGCAAAATATCAGACCTGAGGAGTCATGGGAACTTGCAATTATAGTCAGAGATACAGGTGACAACCTGGGCCTTGCAATTGATGTCTACAGCAGGGGCAGGCTTGTGGGACTGAGCCCGCAGCCTTTGGCATCTGCAATATCGCCAGTTAATGTCAGAACTGAGTTGTTAATAAATTGTAGAACACAGCTGGTATAATTGCTTGGTGTGGAGAAACCTACAGGTTTGTCAAAAGTGTTAAAAGGAAACAGTATTTTCCTTTATCTCTCTTCTATCATTCAAAGTAATTTCCAGCTGACTATCTTTCTCATATTTCCTTATTCAGTAGCAAAGATTTAATGAGGAACCACTGTCTGCTTTAACACAGATTAAGTGATGGTGATTCAACCATGGTTTAGATACAGATTCTCCAGACAAGAACACTGGAGTGGGTTGCCATTTCCTTCTCCAATGCACGAAAGTGAAAAGTGAAAGTGAAGTCGCTCAGTCGTGTCCGACCCTCAGCGACCAGGCTCCTCCATCCATGGGATTTTCCAGGCAGGAGTACCGGAGTGGGGCGCCATTGCCTTCTCCTTAGATATAGTACCTGTATTCAGTGATAATTGACATCACAATCTTAGTTTGAGGAGACAGACAGAAACCATTAACCATAATATATTAAAGAGTTGTGTGAAAAGATGCTACATGTCTTATCAACAAAAGGACTAAACAAACTATATATCCCTAAGATGGAATACCATTCAGCAAAAAGTTACAATTTACCGATAGACCCCAAAACATGAATCTCAGGAAATTACCTTGAGGAAAGAAGTCAGATACAAAAGAGTACGCTTTGTATTATTCCATTTATATGAAGTTCAAAAGTAAAACTAATGTATGGTGACAGAGGTTGGAAACAGCCGTTGCTTCTGTGGAAGCCACTGCCTCTAGGAAGGAAGTGGGGGATGACTTGGGGAACAGTAAACACTCTATGTTTCACTGGGGTGGTGGTTAGACAGGCGGACACATTTTCAAGACTCATCCAATTCTACACTTCTAAGATCTGTGAATTTTTCTGTATGTACATTATTCCTGGATTAAAAAATATATATATACATATATACACACACACATACATACATGAATGTTAAGAAATCACAGTGGAAAAAGTCACTTGTTTTTCTCAGTCTAATCAGGAAACACTTCACAAAGAGTGACACTTGAGCAAGACCTTGAAGGAAGAACACCATGTTTTCTGGATGGAGCTAAAAACAAGAAAAAAGATGTGGAACTTTGAGAGTCCCTGGTACATAGTAAGCATAGATTTCAGGGATGTGTTTGAGAATGCCTGGGAAGAGAGGATAGGGAATGGTGGGAGGCAGGACAGTAGTTGGGATCAGAGTGTGAAAGGCTTTGTATCATATATTTTATGATACATAAAATATCATATACTTTCTTTTTTTGATAATACCTTTTTTTAAAGGAAGAACACCATGTTTTCTGGATGGAGCTAAAAACAAGAAAAAAGATGTGGAACTTTGAGAGTCCCTGGTACATAGTAAGCATAGATTTCAGGGATGTGTTTGAGAATGCCTGGGAAGAGAGGATAGGGAATGGTGGGAGGCAGGACAGTAGTTGGGATCAGAGTGTGAAAGGCTTTGTATCATATATTTTATGATACATAAAATATCATATACTTTCTTTTTTTGATAATACCTTTTTTTCAATTTTATTTATTTGATTAAAAAAAAATCTTTTTGGCCATGCCATAAGGCATGGGGATCTTAATTCCCTGACTAGAGATCAAACCCACGTCCTTGCACTGGAAGCGTGGAGTCTTAATCCACTGGACTGACAGGAAAGTCCCCATATATACTTTCTAATAAGGACAACAAAAAGAATCACAGAAGTGCTTAGATTATGTTTTGGTTGATTCTGTAAATAATATCTACTCATTCTTTAAAAATATAAGTATTTAATTATGCAGTAAAAAAAAATTGGCTGCACACCAAGACACGTGGGATCTTAAGTTTGATCAGGGATCAAACTTGTGCCCCCTGCATTGGAAGGCAAAATCTTAACCACTGAACCTCCAGGGAAATCCCCTAATTATGTATAAAGCCAAAAAGTCCCCCATATTCTTAACTCTCGAAATAGGCATAGCTAACTTTTTTTTTTTTTTTTTTTGCCATTCCATGTGGTTTGTGGGATCTTAGTTCCCCAGCCAGGGATGGAACTCACGTCCTTGGGAGTGAGAGCGCAGAGCTCTAAGCACTGGACCACCAGGAAATTTCCACTAAAATTTTATCTTTCCACAATTAATTTATGTTTGTATGTTAAACATTCATTTTCAAATATTTATCTCACCTGCTTTAACTATTGTATTCTTGGTATCTAGCACAATGTCTGGCATATTAAAATACTGAATGGAAAAATGCTTTATACCTTGCTTTTTGTTTTCTAGCATATTCCAAATAACTTCATTCTTTTTAAATGGCTGAAAAGTGTTCTACAATTGGAGGCAAAGCTCTATTGACAGACAGACATTACAAATTCTTTACAGTTACAAGACTATTACAAGATGCTTATGTGCCTGGATCTATTTCTGGAGGATCAATTCCTAGAAAATTGCTGGCTCAAAAAATGCACATCTCATGGACTCTAGAAAGATGGTACTGACAAACCTATTTGCAGGGCAGCAATGGAGATGCAGACATAGAGAACAGATCTGTGAACATGGTTGGGGAAGGAGAAAGGAGGATGAATGAAGACAGCAGCATGGAAACTCACACACCACCATATGGGAAACAGCCAGCCAGTGGGAATTTGCTGTGTGACACAGGGAGCTCGGCCCGGTGCTCTGTGACAACCTACAGGGGTGGGATGGGGATGCAAGAGAGGTGCGAGGAGGAGGAGACGTATGTATTCAGTTCAGTTGCTCAGTCGTGTCCGACTCTTTGAGACCCCATGAATCACAGCACGCCAGGCCTTCTTGTCCATCACCAACTCCCGGAGTTCACTCAGACTCACGTCCATTGAGTCCATGATGCCATCCAGCCATCTCATCCTCAGTTGTCACCCTCTCCTCCTGCCCCCAATCCCTCCCAGTATCAGAGTCTTTTCCAATGAGTCAACTCTTCGCATGAGGTGGCCAAAGTACTGGAGTTTCAGCTTTAGCATCACTCCTTCCAAAGAAATCCTAGGGCTGATCTCCTTCAGAATGGACTGGTTGGATCTCCTTGCAGTCCAAGGGACTCTCAAGAGTCTTCTCCAACACCACAGTTCAAAAGCATCAATTCTTTGGCGCTCAGCCTTCTTCACAGTCCAGCTCTCACATCCATACATGACCACAGGAAAAACCATAGCCTTGACTAGACGGACCTTAGTCGGCAAAGTAATGTCTCTGCTTTTCAATATGCTATCTAGGTTGGTCATAACTTTTCTTCCAAGGAGTAAGCGTCTTCTAATTTCATGGCTGCAATCACCATCTACAGTGATTTTGGAGCCCCCAAAAAGCATCAATTCTTTGGCGCTCAGCCTTCTTCACAGTCCAGCTCTCACGTCCATACATGACCACAGGAAAAACCATAGCCTTGACTAGACGGACCTTAGTCGGCAAAGTAATGTCTCTGCTTTTGAATATGCTATCTAGTTTGGTCATAACTTTTCTTCCAAGGAGTAAGTGTCTTTTAATTTCATGGCTGCAGTCACCATCTGCAGTGATTTTGGAGCCCAAAAAAATAAAGTCTGGCACTGTTTCCACTGTTTCCCCCTCTATTTCCCAAGAAGTGATGGTACTGTGAAATTCAAAGTTATAATTCCCACAGGGAACATAGCTGTGTTCTTGATACCTTTATATTCTAGTTACTATTTTAGAGTCATATCCTGCTTCCTATGTCTTGTCTTTGAGTATCAGGTAGTGGAGTTTAGATATTCCATAGGGATAAGTCTTGTATGGATGTGAGAGTTGGACTGTGAAGAAGGCTGAGCACCAAAGAATTGATGCTTTTGAACTGTGGTGTTGGAGAAGACTCTTGAGAGTCCCTTGGACTGCAAGGAGATCCAACCAGTTCATTCTGAAGGAGATCAGCCCTGGGATTTCTTTGGAAGGAATGATGTTAAAGCTGAAACTCCAGTACTTTGGCCACCTCATGCGAAGAGTTGACTCATTGGGAAAGACTCTGATGCTGGGAGGGATTGGGGGCAGGAGGAGAAGGGGACGACAGAGGATGAGATGGCTGGATGGCATCACGGACTCGATGGACGTGAGTCTGAGTGAACTCCGAGAGATGGTGATGGACAGGGAGGCCTGGTGTGCTGCGATTCATGGGGTCACAAAGAGTCGGACATGACTGAGCGACTGAACTGAAGTACATAATTTAATAGATTCAAGTATCTCTGATATATAAAGAGAAGAGAGGCAGAGAATACAGCTTTCAACAAAGGTGCCTCCACCTTTGTGGATGGGCTCTCTTTCTGGGCAGATACAGTGTGATGAATTTAGTTTTATCCTTGTATTGTGATATTTTAGCACTTTTTATGTCTCAGCAAGAGCCAAACCAAGCAGCAAAGACATGCTGAGGAGCACAGGCATTCAGTAATTGTGGCCCACAGGCTTAGTTGCTATGTGGCATGTGGGATTTTCCTGACCAGGGATCAAACTGGTGTCCCCTGCTTTGCAAGGCAGATTCTTAACCACTGGACCACCAGGGAAGTCCTGACAGTCTCTGTTTTTCCTGGAACTTCAAGATTCCCAAAGATAGCTGGGGAGAACACTGGTGCCCAGATGAGCTCAGCGGTCTTCTGGGTGAGAACATGTTACCCCAAGCCACTCAAACGACAGCTGGAGAATCAGCTGTGAGGCTGGCTGTGTCCGAGTAGAGAAAAAACAAAATCAGTTCCTAGGCATCACTAAGCAACAGAAACGTTTTCAGTGTCACCCCAAAGTTGCTTGGTTACAGGATCCCAGTAGATTAGTGCTGTGGAAAGCTTGAGATGAATAGAGCAAAGCATTTGAAAAGTGCCCCTCGGAGTTCATGAAAATTTCCAAAGAAGAAAAAATTCAGAGTGGGAATTTTTCTAGATGAAAATGACATTTTCACATGAATAAGATCCCCACAGTGCTGGTAGCAAAATGCTTGCATGTTTTATTAGTAGAGTGTATTTTTCATTAAGGAAAAAAGATTATGGTAGAGAAGGGGAATGCATTGCTGTCCACCAGAGCGATGGTACAAGTTGGCATAGTTCAACAGGCAGGAAACCATGCTTTCATCTTCTTGATAGATACAACTAATAAGAATAGAAAATGTTTGACACCCTCTTGCTGGCAAAGCAGAAGCACAGTGGAGACACCAAAGTTTCCATAAAGGAGTGCCTTGCAGGTAGCAATGTGGTTGGTTTGACGGTGGCTTAAACCTGCATTTGCGTATGATTGAGAAAAGTATCTATATCACAGAATAGATGGGAATTAAGTAGATGGTAAAACTTATTCTCCCAAGCCACCCCTTAGCTCTGTTCCTGTGTGTGTTTGTGTGTGTAAATGCACATATATGTCATGGATGTGACTGTGTGGGGGCAGAAGGGGAAGTGGGGTGTTTTAAGGGTTATTTACAGTGTTTGGTCCTAACCATAAGTAATTTAAGTTGGTACCACTGAAATTCTAAAAAATCTATATGTGAACCTGTGAAGGCATTTTGAGCATATAAAAAAGTGCAGTTCTCAGCCATCAAGCATACCAGACTCGTGACCACCCCACTCCACCCTAACACTTAAAAGGTGACCCATGGGGCCAACTGTGTTCTCTATGTGCAGGTCTTTCTGTACCATACCAGGCAGAGCCTCACATACCCTACACAGTTGTTGGAATCCCATCACTGCTAGAATGTCTAACAGCCCAAGGCTGCCATGGTTACACTGCCTCCACTGAGTCTGGTCTCCTCCCTGCTTATCTGATATGAAACTTCCTCTCCCTCTTTTGTTCTTTATAGAGTTCCCTGGCCAGGGCTGAAACAGATTTCCTCAGTGTGATAGTGTCTCTCTTCCCTGCCATTTCCCACCATGTCCTAAGTAATTTCTTCCTTTTGGCTTAGGGTATGTATCAGGATGTGCACTGTGAGTGATGCAATTGTCTATCAGAAATCTCTTTTACGTTTCATTGAACACCAGGAATTGTTTATAAATCCAATGGGCTCGCCTTTCCCCTTATAGGTAGTGCTACCTGGCAATAGCAGATGAGTTAGCACAGGCTCTTGTCCCAGCCATTGGGTTTGGGGTTTACTGTTTGTTTGTATTTTCTTATTATAAAACTAATTCATCATCTTCTAGAAAATCTGGACAGTATAAAAAGGCATAAATAAGCAGAAAAAAATTACCTCCCAGATTTTCCCACCTCCTAGAGGCAATCCATGTGTTAACAGTTTTCTTCCGTATCCATTTTAATGCCATTTCAGTCATCCTGTGCATGCAGGTTTTTAAATTCCTGCTTTGTTTGCTTAATGTTGAAAGCATAAGTGCATGAAAATGTATCATAAATTGAACTATAGGTCAAACAATGAATTGGGAGCATATTTAATTCAAACGTGGACAAATGGGTTAACATCCTGAATTAGAACTCACACAAAATATTGTTTTAAGCATCTTTTTGGCATTGCACAGGTTTGGACTCTCCCAAACTTTTCCATGTTATGGCCCCAGTCTCCCACTGCTAATAAGCAGAGAGCAGCCAAGCCTGCTTCCACAGGAGCTAGGAGCCTTAGCAGAGCAGAGGTCAGCTTCTGGTTTTATTTATAACTGCAGAGCCAAATTTCAGAATTCCTTATCACATTTATTGAATTCGAGAAGTTTGGGTTGGCAACTCCTCTAGGGTAGGAAATGCTGAGAGCAACTCAGGGGAAGAAATAAAAGCCTGAGCGAGCTCTGCATATTCACTTTTGCAAGCTCTTCAAGGCTTCCACCTTCCCCACTTTGTGCTTTTATTTGGAGTTTCTGTCATCTTTGGAACTTTGGTTTCTGGTATCTTCTGATGAATTACCTACTCGTAAGTTCATTTCACTTGAAAGAGATCTTTGAAATTTGAAGTGTTTACATTGCTGGAAGGAAGCTAAATGCTTGGTTCCTGGTGCAATTTAAGTGTTTTTATCCTGCCAGGATTTTGTATTTTTACATCATACAATGCCAACAGTGTGTGCATCATCTCAGTTCTGTAGTCGGCTAAATCTCTTAAATCGTTCATTTTAAGACATATCCTACTCCTTGGCATAAACACAGCAGGGCTGTGGATAGCTGTTCTGTTTCTGCACTAACGCCTTGCAGCAGAGAGAAACACAAGCTCTGGTCTCAGCTCATCCACCTTTGGGAGCCTCATATTCTTCGTCTCTAAGACAAGAAGATAAGACTTGAGCACCACTCAAATGATTCCTAGCTCTAAATTCTTCAGTTCTTTTGCCTAATGTCAAGGTCAAATTCCCGGACTGTGGTTTGAGGTCTTTCACAATGGGAATGGGAACTTGGAGACAGAAATATTTTTCATAGCTTTTGGAGGTTAGAAGGAATGTTAAGGATGTTCTAGCCCAAGTGTTGGCAAACTGACTGGTCACCCATGGTCTCTTTTTTTGGGAATCTACAGATGAGAAAACCCAGAGAGAGGACACAGTTTGCCCAAAGTCACAGAGCTAGGTATGTCTGGGTTTGGGGTCAGGTTCTGATTACCAGATTCCTGGCCTGGGTGTCTTGCATGACATCAAACACATCTAAAACAGTTCGAATTCTTATGAAAACAGATCCATTAACTAGGGAACTGCATTTAGTTTTCAATCATATCAAATGAATTATCAAAAGAGACATCTTACTCTATGTAAGTGTAGGGAACTTGTGTGAGTGGTAAGAAGAGCTGCTGCATACTCAAGGCAGGGTTTGAGCGTTTGGTTCAGTCACAGCCTTCCAGGACCCAATGTCTTCTCAGAAATGTCCAGCCCACTGGGAGCATCGCCTCCCTGGGGCTCCCATGGTGGGAGGGCTGTGGACAGAGGTGCCGACCAAACAGAATTCCTGATAGAGCTGGGCTGCAGGGCAAACAGCCTTCGTGCAGGAAGGCTGTCTCCCTCTGGGAATCATGTTCTGATTTTTAAAGCTGAATCTATTAAATAAAGAATAGCTCACTCCAGGCCTAGTTCTAATTACTCATTGTCTTGTGCTGAGAATCTTTGTCTTATTAGTGAAAGCAATTCAGTTCGGAGCTTCCCACATCACCGCTCCCGCTCAGGTTGGCTCTTGGCTGCCGCACTAAAGCATTAATAATTAATTGCTTTAAAGGCTTCAGCTGGGGTTAAAAAAAAATCAGTCAAGTGTCCCATGAAGTAATTCGGTCGTGCTCCTTGAGGGTTGGGATGAGAGCCAGGCGAGAGCGTCAGCGTGCGCAGCTGCGACAGCCAGTGTGGTCTGTGACAGGCAAGATATCCTGCTCTGGCATTTGGACAAGAAAACACTCCCACCACCATCTCTAAGGAACCGCAGGGACCCATGAAGTAATTCGGTCGTGCTCCTTGAGGGTTGGGATGAGAGCCAGGCGAGAGCGTCAGCGTGCGCAGCTGCGACAGCCAGTGTGGTCTGTGACAGGCAAGATATCCTGCTCTGGCATTTGGACAAAAAAACACTCCCACCACCATCTCTAAGGAACCACAGGAGAAGGAAAGCGAAGATATTGCTAAGCCATTGTCATTAGAAAGCAGAGGCTATAATTTTCTGGATTCCATAGTCAGCATGGGATTCTATTTTCTCATGCTTTTATTAGCGGATTGGTAGTGAGTGTTAAGTAAATACGCTTTATGATACCCAGGCTGACATGAAGGCAGCCGCTCACAGCATCTCCCTTCCTCCCTTCCTCTTCTGTTAAGACCTGGTGCCAATTATGTGAAAGAAAGTGTCGGGCAGTACAGGCTAGTTCCACGCTTTTAGGTAGGTCTGGGACAGTATGGGCAGGGTTCAGCAAAGAGGCTCTGGTTAATTGGCATAAGACTGGATGTTGGGCATGTCCACTGGGGTGCATCAAGGCCATCTGCTAAGTAGGGCAGCCTTCCTCTTGGTTTGGCTGATGGAGAACTGGAAGCCCTGGAACCATAGCTTCCAGACCATGGGTTTCCCCAGTGGCCCACTGGGGTGGAGGAAATGACTATTCAGACTTCTAGGGATTTAGCTTTTATCACCTCCTCAAACAATTTCTATTGTGTAGATTTTATAAAGATTATAATACATCAAGAGAGCTGTACACAGGACTTCCCTGGTGGTCCAGTGGTTAAGAATCCACCTTGCAATGCGAAGGTCATGGGTTTGATCCGTGGTCTGGGAAGATACCACATGCCATGGGGCAGCTAAGCCTGTGAGCCACAATTACTGAAGCCCACACGCCTAAAGCCCATGCTCCATAAGGAAAGCCACCGTAAAGTGCACCACAACTAGAGAGTAGACCCTCTTCCACAACTAGAGAAAACGCCATGCAGCAACGAAGACCCAGCACAGCCAGAAATAAATAAATAATTTTTTAAAGAATTGATAGCTGTACATGTATCTGATTTATAAATACTCATTTTTTTCTTAAGTATGAGCAAACATATTCCCCAAAAAATAGGTTTGGCTATAGCTGCTCTAGATCTTACTGATGAGTCCACCAAGAATAAAATGAAGGGCTTGTTTTTGAAACTCTGAAATCCCTGTTCATGCCAAAACTCCAGATTCCTAAAATAGATGCGAGATCTATCTGCTCTAGTTACAGTGGTGACATGCCATTTTACATACTTTCAGTCTTCCACGCTAGTAAACCAGGGTGAGTCACCCAAGCACAGTCTAGACTTCAGCCAAGCTCTTCTGTAGATGCTGTGTCACTCTTGCTGAATTGTTCTGCGGTTGCCAGAGTCCCCGATTTACACGAGTGCTGGACTCTACTTTCTTTTTGTCGCTGTTGTTATTGTTTCAACATCCTTCACGTTCTTTTTTTAAAATTTATTTTACTGAAGTATAGTTGATTTACAGTGTTGCTAATTTCTGCTGTACAGCAAGGTTATTCATTAATACATATATATATATATTATTTTTCATATTTTTTCCATTCTGGTTTAGTACAGGACACTGAATATAGTTCCCTGTGCTATACAGTAGAACCTTGTTGTTTATTCATCTACATATAATAGTTTCCATCTGCTCTTGCCTGGAAAATCCCATGGACGGAGGAGCCTGCTAGGCTGCAGTCCATGGGGTTGCAAAGTGTCGGACATGACTGAGTGACTTCACTTTCACTTTTCACTTTCATGCATTGGAGAAGGAAATGGCAACCCACTCCAGTGTTCTTGCCTGGAGAATCCCAGGGACGGGGGAGCCTAGTGGGCTGCCATCTATGGGGTCTCACAGAGTCGGACACGACTGAAGCGACTTAGCAGCAACAGCAGCTAATCCCAAACTCCCAATCCATCCTGCCCTTCACCACAGGTCTGTTCTCTATGTCTGTGAGCCTGTTTTGTAGATAGGTTCATTTCATATTTCAGATTCCACATATAAGTGATATCACATGGTATTTGTCTTTCTTTGTCTGACTTATTTCATTTAGTATGCTAATCTCTAGGTTAATCCATGTTGCTGCAAATGGAATTATTTCATTCTTTTTTATGGACAAATAGTATTCCATTACAGTTACATTAACATTACATCACATTTACATTACATTAACATATGTACCACATCTTCTTTATCCATTCATCTGTTGATGGACAGTTAGCTTGTTTCCATGTCTTCACTGTTATGAATAATGCTGCTATAAGTATATGGGTGCATGCATCTTTTCAAATAATATTTTTGTTCAGATATATGCCCAGGAGTAAGATGGACTCTACTTTCTGAATGTATGCAGGACACAACCTTAGTGGGGATCCTCTGGTAGGAGAAAGAGCATTGGATAGAGATTTTAGAGGGCTGGAGTTCATTCATTCACTTGATAAGTATTTACTTCTCTGGAACATGCTGGACACTGGCAGTACCTGGATCTTATTTCCTCTTTTAAAAACAGGGTGAGATGGCTTCTAAGTTTCCTCCACACTCTGTCTTTCACTGGTGCTTCCCCACATTCCCGCTCTTCTTAATGGCATGTTTTTGGATCATTCATTACCTCAGAAAAGAAGAAGTATAAACATCTGTTTAAATGTGGTTAATGAAACAGTAAGCATGTGGCACAATGATCTATAAAAGCAGGGTTACAGTTTTTTTTCTTTTTGTAAATTGTAAACTTCCAGCATGAAATTGAAAATTAATAGCAACTAGCTTAAAAGGGAATATAAAATGAATACTTCCTCACTTAAAAGAGCCCTCAGATCCTTTAATGTCTCCTCCTGGAAAAGAAGTCCAATTTGAAAATTTTAACCCCTCAATCTCCACTTGAGCACACAAAAAAAATTTTAAATGGGTCAGTGCTCTGGCTTAAAGAGAAATAAATAGGATTATGAGGATGACCCACATGATAACCTGAACACAGACTGGATTTTGCCATTAAAGGAAGGAGTATCCATGTTAGAAAAAAGAAAACGGCTCTTGTGATCTCTGGGCTCGTCAGTTCCTGCCTGAGCCCCTCTGCTACAGCTGCGTGATTTGGTCCCTAAATGCAGGCTTAGCTCCAGCCCTGACTCCAGGGCCAATCCCACCCTACTCTGCAAGGGGCTGAATAAGATGAAGCCCAGCTCTGTGGCACAGGATGTGAGTCTTGCTTTCTCTATTACCCTGCCTGGTCTTCTCCAGCCTTGCTCTCTTCCTTAGTCCCAGCCCTGGTGGTAGCCCTGGTAATCTATGCCTCCGGGACCTTGAAGGCCCGTCTCCCTGGGGCTGGACCATACTTCGCTGGTGGACAGCCTGCATGCAGCTCCCTTCCTGTGTCATATCTCTCAGGGCAATCTTCTGTTCTTCCCCAGAACACTTTTCCCAGCACTGGCCCTGTCTTGAGTCGATGGGTCTGATTTTAAATGCCCATCTTCTCTGGTTAATCTTCTCCCACTGGCCAGTGGCGTCATGAAATACAAAATTGTCAGATCCATCAGCAAAATCCTGTTCACTTTCAGATACACCCCGGAATCATGGCCTCCGCGTCATGCTGGCTGCAGGACTCTTGTTTCCCTCAGGAGATGACAGTAGCTCTGCTTCTGCACTGGCCTCCTGCCCCCACCCATGTTTTCCAGGCAGCAGCCAGGGTGATCTTTTACAAGTGGAACTTGTGTCTAGTTAGGTTCAGATCTGAGCTCTTCACTTCGGCCTCTGAGGTTCATGCTTGGCCCTCTACCAACCCTTTGACCATTTTCTACTGCTTTCCTCCTGAATCTCTGTGTTCCTACCACGCTGGTCCTCTTAGTTTGGGGCCACCACAGGGTCTTTGAACAGCTGATACATCCACCTAGAAGGACGTCTCCTTTGATCTTTGCATGATTGGCTGTTTCTTTAAGTCTTACCTCAAGTTTCAGCTCCCTGGAAACCCTAAGTACCCTTCGGAGTGGTTCTCTAAACCTAAAAGGGAACCATTTGTTCTCTCTTATGCTACCACCCTGTTTGATTTTCATCAGAGTGTTTAGCACTTTTAAGCACTTTCTATTTTACTTATTTGTCCTCCTGTTTATTGACTGTCTTCCTTAACGAAAACATCAGCTCCATGATAGCAAAAACTTTGCCTGCCTTATCCCCACATTATACCCACCACTTACAGATGTTCTAATACACAGTAGGAGCTAAATTAATGCCAAATTAGTGAACAAATGAATGAATGAATTCTAAATGCAGCTAGGACAGCCTTTGTTTATGTAAAAGAAAGTCTATGGGAGAATGATTTCCTAGGATTAGGGTTTGCCAGGAGTCAAACATGTTTTGTTTTGTTTTTGTTTTTAATCTGCAAGCAAAAGTCATAGTATATATAGTCATTATAAAAAATTTGGAAAATACAAAAGCCACAAATCCAAAATTTAAAAGGAATCTGAAATCCCCTATGTTCAAACTATGGTATTCTTTGTTTTTGTTCAGTCAATAAGTCATGTCCAACTCTTTGCGACCCCATGGACTGCAGAACACCAGGCTTCCCTGTCCTTCACTATATCCTGGAGTGTGCTCAAATTCACGTCCATTGAGTCAGTGGTGCTATCTAACCATCTCCATCCTCTGCCTCCCTCTTTTCCTTTTGCCTTCAATCTTTCCCAGTATCAGGGTCTTTTCCCTGATAGAATATTACTGATGGAAATATATAGAATATTTCCTTGATGGAATATTACTCAGCCATAAAAAGGAACAAAACTGTGCCATTTGCAGAGACATTGGATGGACCTAGAGACTATCACGCAGAGTGAAGTAAGTCACAATTTTAAGATATGTACATTATTAATCACATAAATATACAAAAGTATCTTTCATTCTCCTACCTCCCACCAAATTAAATATATGAATGTCTCTTATTGTAGCTTTACAAAACTGTAAAGTGGTTTAGAGTGGCTAGACATTTTTCTTGCATTTCTTGGCCCTTTGTGTTTCTCATCTTGAGCATATAATTAAAATGCAAGAGAGAGAGGCTCCGGGCTGCTGTGTTGGGTGAAGGACTGAGACTTGATGCCTCTAGCTCCTTGGTTACAGAGCAGCAACATAAGGAGTCCGAAGTTCCAGAAGAGCCTGGATTTTTCCCAACAGAGAGACACAGATGCCTGATTCTTAATACCATTTGTAAAGCTGTTGGGAAATATGGAAAAAAAAATAGAGCTCCATTTATTAATGTAGCCCAATTCAATTTCCTCTACTCAGACAAAAATGGTTTATCTGTAATGGTGACTTGTGCCTGGAGGGAGTGAAATAATACAGCAGAAGCAATGAGAAAACAAATTCACCCTGTATAGAGGCAAAGGAAATAGACTCTTGGTTGAGAATCGTAAACAGACCGAAGGCAGCTGTGCTAACTGGGGCCAGTAAGGACAGCATTGGCACCTGTTTCTTCAAGGAAAACCTCTGGGCACCTATGTTGGCATGTGACGAAACTGCACTGTGCATAAATTGCCTTGATACATATAAGTTATGGAACATCTCAAAATTTTAAGTCCTGGGTTTGACCAGGATAGGGGGAAAGCTCTTTGTTTATATGGAAGGAAAAATCTGAATTATAGGTCGTCTTAGTCAGAGAGATGGCGTAAATTCTTCTCCAAGGAAATTCCTCATACATTTTTTCGAAGAATTCATTATAGCTGTGAAATTCCTAGTCCCTATCCAATGTCTGTGGGAGATTTTCATCTGGTTTCATGTATGGAGAGCTCTGGAAGGTTTCCTTCATGTTACCACCATCCTATAGAGGATATCTACAGGTATTCAGGCCATATCTTTATTCACAGGGTTTTAAGTGTGCCATGGGCCAGTGAATAAGAGGGGAATGGACAACTCTGCATCTGCACGATTGATGGGTGGCTTGTTGCGTGATGACACCCATGGGGCACTTTGTTGCTGTCAACGAATGCTACCTGATCCTTGCAGATTAGGTATCTTATCTCATACTCTCCTCTACTTGTGACCCCTCGGTTTTCCTTTTGCTTAGAGTGTGGCTCCTTTTGTGCAGTTTGCAGTTGGGGGAGGTCTGTCTGTCTTGGGGAATGGTTTGTGAGATTTACAGTTAAGTCTTTGTGGTGGTGGTTTTATTGTTGAGTGGGTTAAGTTTGCAGTCTGAGCTGAGGATCAAGAAAAGGCTTCCGGGACTTTTGTGAGCATGGGTGAATTAATCAATTAGTTATTTTAAAACATTATCTTAACCACCATTGGAAGATAGTAAAGCTTGCTTTTCACTGGTGTTTGGAAATGGAGACCACTGAACTTGGAATAAGGAGACAGGATTCAAGATGCAGTGTTTTCACTAATGAGAGTGACCTTGACCTTCTCTCTGTTTCTCTTGGATTAGCCTGTTTGTATTAGTGCTCAGCCCCACGCTGCCACCCCGCACTCGCCTCTGCTTGTTGGCCACCTCTAATTGGATGCCATGTAATAGCTCACAGCTAGCCCATCAAACTTAATGGACTTATAACTACCCTCACGTTCTCTTCCTTCCTCAAATCCCAGTCTCCAAATTGCCCCTGCTCTGATTTGGTGAATGACAGAATATCCATGAAGTTGCCCCGGTCAAAGACCCAGAAGCCATCCTTGCCTTGATACCTCTCCCATGCCCACATCGACTCGACCACCCCTGTCAAGTCCATCCCAGGAGTAACTGAGATTGCCCCAACTCTTCAGCCTGCTGTTACATCTTTATTCCAGGTCCCCTCTTCTCTCTCTGAGGACACTGCCGTATCTTCCTTATTTATCTTCATCTAACCCATTCTCTAAACTCCTGCTGGAGCCATCACCCTTATTAAAAGTAGTTTCTAGAACCTTCCCCATTGACTGTGGAGCAGAGTCCAGCCCTGGTGTTCATGGCTCCTCACAATCTGGTCCACACTCACCATATTTCCCTCCATTGGTCCTGCCTGACCCTCTCATCATTCTGTGACTGCAGCTCTCCACCACCCCCACCCCCACCCAGTACTGCAGACCCATACAGGATCCTCTCTGCTGTTTCCTTTGCTGGGGCTGCTCTTCCAACTTTCCTCTGCTCCACCAGCTCAGTCCATACTGTTTTGTCAAGTGGCTACTCCCCTATGACATGCTCCTGGCCCTGAAGAAAGTACTAATATCTTTCTTTTTCATTCTTGCATTTATTCTTCTTTTTATCTTTATTGAGACATAATTATATATAACCGTGTATAAATTTAAGATGTACAGTGTATTGATTTGATACATTTATGTGGTACAAAATGATGATCGCCATAGAGTTAGCTAACACTTCCTCCCATAGCATAATTATCATTTCTTTCTTTTGGTGAGAACATAAGATCAACTCTTAGCAATATTTAAGTATGTAATATTGCATTACTAGCTATAATCACCATACTGTACATTAGATCCCCAGATCTTGTTACTCTAACAACTGTAAGTTTGTATCCTCTGACAAACATCTCCACATCCCCATTCCCACAGATCCTGGTAACTACCACTCTGCTGTCCATTTCTCTGGAGGTGCCACTTACATTTGATTCCTAAAACCCCTCTTTCTAACCATTAGTTTACATGTCTGGTCTAACTGCATGCCCCTCCCTGCACAATACCTGGGATCTTCTCACTAAAGGGTGGATGGTTAATGGAAGGGGAGCCATTCTAGCTGACTTTTCTGTTCCTGACCCTAAGCCCTAAGATTACATATAAGCCATGCTATGGAATCAAACAAAAAATTCAGAGTTCTAACCTGCTTCCACTGAGAACTCATAAGTACAATGCACATTAGGCTTTTTATGTCATTTAAGAATAACTTGTTAGTTTTTTATATTCTTTGCTCTATTTCTATTTTTTTTCAGTATATAAACATTTCCCTGTTCAAACAGAATATGCTCATTGTAAACAATTTGTTCAGAAACCTTATAGTCGATTTTGGAGGGGCAGGGGCTAAATTCATTCTTTGGAAGATAGAGTTAGTAGCCCAGCAATACATCTGTCTTCTCATGAACATGTTTTTTTAATTTTTATTTCTTATGGAAAGCTGACTGCTTGGAATGATATGCTCTTTCTTGTTTGTAGATAAGATGCAAATCCACATCTTATTGGAAAGTTAGGAAAATATGAGGGATTGTGGGAAGTTCTTAGAGCTGTCAGCAGGCCTTGTGATTCTCAGTCTTCAGCGAGTCCTTCATGACTTTTCTGGTTGGCAGAAGAGATTTAGAAATAGAGGCTGAGATGCCCATATCCTTGTAGCTAAAGCATCTCATGCTACTTCACAGACTTTAATAGAGTTTGGCTTATCCTGCCCCTCACCTCACTGTGGGTGCCCTTCTTCTTTGATTTAACTGATAGAACCTGGAATACCAGAAAATGAAAAGAAAAAGAATCCTAGAAGACAAAACATTAAGCTCATTCACTTCAAAAGTTAATACCTTTTCTCCTGAAGCTCCAGAGACATTTCTAGCATCATACTTTGGAACCTAATTGGGAAGGTAATTTAAGCAAATGCTGTGTATTGCTCTTCATCTTTAGATTTTCCATTAAGTTTATGAAATCAGTCTTTAGTTGTTAAGATTCTGTGTCCGTGAGAAATTATCACTAAGCTTTTGTTCTAAATTTATGAGCTAAAGTTTCCAAGAAAATCCCTGCTGGGTATGTCTGAAAGAAGCTATCTGACAGTTTTAAGTGAGTGAAGTGAACAGATTAGTGTTTTGAAAAACTTGCTTTGTATCTAGATGCCCTGAGATGGATGTGTCAGAGAGTGAGAGGGCAGCTGCATCAGACTCCAAAGAGGTGGCTAGGACTGGGAAGTGGGTGAGGAAGAAGAATTAGGAGGTGGAATTGACAGTGTGGGTGACTGTCTAGAAAAAGGGTGATGCTGTGTGTTTGGGGGAGGGTATGATGTTTATTTTCGTAGGAAGTCGCTCCTAATCTTTAAGGCTCTGTTCCCTTATCTGTAAAATTTATAGATAATAACCCTAGTTAACAGGGTTGTCATGAGTATTAATTGACCCATAGCAATAGAAAATACATTTTTTAATATGAAAAAGACAAAGATACTCTGAAAAATAAGATCAGCATCCCCAAAAGAATATATGTTAAGGGCTTAGACCAAAGCCTGCTGCTAACCTATCATCACTGTAAAGCAAAAGTAATGAAAGCTCTGACTTGGGGGCCAGAAAGGAACCCCTAAATAAACTTCTGTATGACAGAGAAGCATTCAGTATATGATAAGGTACCTTTGCAACAATGGATCCTTCTGTCTCCTCTTCAGATGTAGGGTAAATTATCACCCTAAGACAATCTTTCCACAACAGCTCCATCTGAAGCTTTACCCCCAAACCCCCATTCCTCCCAAGTTATCAATGATGAATCCTGTTATTCCCTTCCTAGCACTCACATTATCTTGTCTGTGTGTTGGTTTATTTGTTGCACATCTGTATCACCCTCCAGGATGGGGCCAAGATCATAATCAGGCTCAGACTCAACTGTATTCCAAGTGTCTGGGCCAGTGCCTAGCACACTTAAGTGCTCAGGGAGTATCTGTTGGATGAATGAAAGACGAGCCATCCAGCTTGTGAACTGGCTCACATGGATGCAGGCTTGTCTGTGTTCAAGGAGAATCTTCTAAAGCAGCCCTTCGTGGGTACTCTGTCAGGGAAGGAGGGAGGGAGAGCATGGGCAAACTGAGCTTGCTCAGATCTTGGTAAGTAGCACTCAGAAAGTCAGTTGTTGTTTAGTTGCTGAGCTGTGTCTGACTCTTTGCAACCCCATGGACTGTAGCACGCCAGGCTTCCCTGTCCTTCACTGTCTCCTGGAGTTTGCTCAAACTCGTATTTATTGAGTCAGTGATGCTATCCAGTCATCTCATCCTCTGTCGCCCCCTTCTGCCCTGTCTTTTTCAGCATCAGGGTCTTTTCCAGTGAGTCAGCTCTTCACATCAGGTGGCCAAAGTATTGGAGCTTCAGCTTCATCATCAGTCCTTCCAATGAATATTCAGGACTGATTTCCTTTAGGATTGATAGGTTGGATCTCCTTGCAGTCCAAGGGACTCTCAAGAGTCTTCTCCAGCACTGCAGTTCAAAAGCACCAATTAATTCTTCAGTGCTCAGCCTTCTTTATAGTCCAACTCTCACATCCATACATGACAACTGGAAAAGCCACAGCTTTGATTATACGGACCTTTATCAGAGGAGTGATAGCTCTGATTTTAGTACTGTAAAGAAAAAATACAGTTTTAAAAGTTTCAAAACATCACACAGAATGATTTATAGCACAACACATTGGTATCTTTGACTTTGAGGTTAAAATTTCATACTCCATTACGACTTCTCTAGGCCTCACCAACTTGTAAGTATTTTAGCTATGTTTGTAACCCTTTGAACTTAAAACTCCTGCAGGTCTGGTAGGAAACAGAGCACATGTCAGCAGCAATTTTCTCTGAGCTGTCACCTTTGAGGGATTATTGGGATCTCCTCCACCCATTTCCTACGATTTCCTACTTATTTCCCTGCACTGTGCAGGTAGTGCTTTTTTGATAATAATAATAACTACCACCTAAGATTTATTTTCAAGAATATTAATTCTCTAAGTTTGGGGTAAAAAAGTCAGGATCAGAACACAAGGAGGCAGGAAGTGAAAGCAGAGCAGTGTCTGAGGGAGCGTCCAGTCTGTTTCTCCTGCCTGTCTAGAAATCGTCACCAGTGGTCTGAGCAGACAGAGCGCTGTGACACTCCGTCCGCCCTTCCTGTCTCTCTTACTGTCTCTCCCTCTCTTGTCTGTTCCTCTCTGACACAGCTCACATAAGCTCCCTATTTAGAGATGCCACAGTTGTCAGTGTATCGGATGGTCAGGGAAACAGATGAGTCCTATGTTAGAATCCTCTACAGCAGGGGTCCCCGACCTCCGGGATCTAATGCCTGATGATCTGGGGTGGAAAGCATGTAATAATAATAGAAATAAAGCACACAATAAATGTAATGGGCTTGAGTCATCCTGAAACCATTCCTTCCCATCCGTGGAAAAACTCTCTTTCACAAAACAGGTTCCTGCTGCCAGAAAGATTGGGGACCGCTGCTCTATTATAGCCATGAAGTTCCTATGAAGAGTGTTCTCTTTCCCCACAGTGGTGTGGAGGAGAGCCCAGCTGCGCTGTTTGAATTCTGTTTTGTCTGCAGCTGTAATTCTCCAGGAGGTTTATTGGCCTTTCTCCCACCACTGCATGTGATGACTGGCCCCACTGAGCAGTATTCTTGTGTTAAAGGGAGGAGGCACTCAATGAGTGCTTCATCTGATAAGGGAGATAATAAGAGGAAGAGTATCCAATATGCCCAAGCGTCTTATACATTTTCAGAGTTTTTTCCATGAATTACTATAATTTGAGACTCATGACCATTTCTTTGAAAGGGATAGGACAGATAATGTCTCATTTTATACAAAGGAGGAAATTGAATTATACAAATGATTGACTACCTGGTCGAATAGCCCTGTCACTTAGTGGTGCTGGGAACTGCTTCCATTTCTTGTTATTATATATCCAAGAATATACCCACTGTATTACAAAATATTATTAAAATATTTTATAACATTATTATATTTCATTATATGATAAATATGATATGTGACAGTGCTAAGGATTTTCAAACAATTTAGGCCTCAAATAAATTTAGGCATCAAAATTTATTATGAAGAACATTTAATGTGTGTAATAACTTTTTATTATCTTCCTAACTGGAGTTAGCAGTCAGCTAAAATTTCAGTGAATCTCCATAACTATTTTAACTAAAAGCTAAGCCCACTACACCTGTGAAACCTGTTAGTTTTCAAAATAACTAATAAGGTACATGGTATTGATGATGATAGAGTAGCTAGCATTTACTGTCAACATCAGTACTATTTTCCAGGCAGAAAACTACATTTCAACAAGCTTATATAGCTTTCCCGAGGTCACAGGGCTGGTCAGGTAAACTTAACAGCCTGCAATGCTGAGTGAAGTCGCTCAGTCGTATCCGACTCTTTGTGACCCCATGGAATGTAGCCGATCAGGCTCCTCCGTCCATGGGATTTTCCAGGCAAGAGTGCTGGAATGGATTGCCATTTTCCTCTCCAGGGGATCTTTCCGAACCAGGAATCAAACCCAGGTCTCCTGCATTGCAGGCAGACACTTTACCGTCTGAGCCACCAGGGAAGCCCCATTTAGGGAAAAGTAACTAGAAATGTTAGAAACAGATGGCTGACAGAAGGGAGAAAATCCAGACTATTTAAAATCCTCACTGTCTTTCCCTTGAGTAAAGGAGAGAGCATGTGTTAGGAAAAAAATCAGTAATGTTTCTTGAGTAATTCCTGTGATAGCCCGTGATCTGAACATGCCTCATGGATCACCTTCATTAATCCTCTAGCAGCCCTGGGAGATAGGTCCTACCTTTGCTCTGCTCATTTTACAGGCATGGAAACTGAAGTCAGATAAATGGTACAGCCAGGATTAGAACCCAGAGGTTGTGCTTTTACTTTTACTTTCTGTAACTCCTCTAACTTCTCCTTCATCACCCGGGAGCCAGCACTATGCAAGGCAGTTGATATAGTCAATCTCATTTCCTTGTCCTAACACCCGTGGGAGATTTATTGTCTCCATTTTCAGATGCCCTAGGGTTCCAAGTCATGTAGTAGCTCCCAGTCACCCACAAAGCAAAGACAGACTTGTCCCCTTGCCTCAAATCTGTGCCAGGAAGTTTGTCCCCAAAGCAGACATGAAATCCAGGCTTATGAACAGCTCTTATCATTGAACTCTCTTCTGCTGTGGCTTCTGCCTGATTTATCAGTGTTTCTGGCATCTCATTGTGGAAAATCAATTCCTCTCTTCACACATATCTGCTGCTTTCTTTAGCTTCTTGTCACTGCCCAGACATGCATTCCTGATTCTTCAAACAAACAAGACAAATCTAAACAGGAAGGGTGTTCAAGGGCATCCAAATGTTGCGCTATTGCTGTTGGGTCTGTGAGCACAGTGCCTAGAACAAGAACAAGCTTCTTGGGCAGTTTCTCCCAGAATCCTTGGGTTGGCTCTGCTTCCCTTTGTTTCCTCCTCTTGAAATGTAGCCACACCTCTGGGTAGAACAGGAAAAGGTAGACAGAAATGGCTGGGATAATATGGGATGCTGGTCCTGCTAGGTTCCTTCCCTCAAATAAAAGCTGAAGGTCCCTGAAGAAAGAAGGTAAAAGAATCATACTTAAGGTCTCTGAAAAGTAACTTAAAGAGTGGGAACAAGTAAGAAAAAAATTTTACATGCACGAGATGCAAAACATTTTTTTATCATTAGTTATAGTTACTAAAAGGAAAGGAGACACTTCAAAACTATAGTGAAACTTGAAGCTTGAGAATTAAAAGAGAATAACTCTCCATGGAAAAGAACAGATATAAGGGATAGTGGTGGTTTTGTTTTGGGTTTTTTATTTGCTTTTAGGGGTTTTCATTTTGGTTTTTGTTGTTGCTTTGGGATTTTTTTGTTTAGAGTGTGCTATCAAGTCACATCATGTTGTCTTTATTTATAATGATAAGCATACAGATTCATCTATATTACATCGAAATAGACAAAGGGAGGTTTTCTCAATATCTCAGGCCTGGTCTACTGCCATGCCAGTGAGCCCACATTAATCTTTTAAAATCCTTGATCTGTGTTCCTGCACAGTATTGATTCATTTGGCATGGGGGCTTTCCGATTTGTTTTTCAGTATCCTAAAGATTTTCAGTAGTTTTTCAGTAGTTTTTTAGTTTTGCTGTTGGTGGCTAGTGAGGGAAGGCCTAGCAGGTACTGTCCCAGGGCCCCACGTCTGTGCAGCCTATCTTTTTATAAATAGAGATTCTGCTCAGTATTATATCAAAAAGTAAATTGCAAAGGGGTGAAGACATTGTGAATTTTTAGGAGTATTTTCAAGTGTCAAGTTGGAAATTGACTAACCCTGGTGAGAGGAGGAACTGCCCTGTTGAAACCAGAAATGATAACCTGTGGGTGGGGAGAGGGAGCCCTGTGGGAGATATCCAGAAGTGACCTCCACCCACAGTGTATAGCTGGCCTCCCCATACTCCCCTATCAAAATTTATAGTCTGGTCTGTAGTGTACTTTTTTATATAGTTGAGGTCATACTGCTTACATAAACTGCTTCTTCCAGTAATCAACATACTGCAAGCTTTTCCCCACATCATTAAACTCCTAAACATACATTTTAATGGAGGTACAATATTCCATCACATGTATTTAATCATTTTCCCACTGGAAATTTAGATAGACTTTTTTTTTCTTTTCGCTACAATAAATGACACTCTGATGAAAATCTTTGTCCATAAATTTTTGTCAACATTTCTCATTATTTCCTCAGGCTAAATTCCTAAAAGTGAAATTTTTGAGTCAACAGATACCATGCCTATAAAACTCAATGTATTTTGCTAAACATTTTTTTCCAGAAATGTTAGATCAATTTATATTCCCACAGTGAGATATAACAATGCATAATTTCAACTGACTGCTCTGCATATAATGCTTTGTTTTGTCAAGAGAGGAGAAAAAAGAATATTTTTATTAGAAAATTATCTTTTGCCCTCAGTAGCTATTTAAAGAAGAAAACTGCATATATGCAAAATAGTGGGAGAAAAAATTTTTTCTTCTAAAAATGAAAGTGAGAAAATGTACCAGCCAAAACATAGAACTGAATGATAGTATATGGGGCACAGTTACTAATCAGCTAAAATGTTTTCAAATATAGGAATTTTTCAATATTCCTAAAATATTGAAAACATTTTGCTCCCAGAACACTAACTCTGGGATGCAAGCACATTTCATGCCCAGAGGTACGAGTGCAGGACTTTCAAAGTCTTGAGAGAGAGAATTACATTATATTCAGATCCTACTTTTGAAACATGAGGTTAGAAGTAGGGGTACCAGCAGCTGTCCTCCTGGGAGACTGTCTTCTTAGTCAACCGATATTGGATGCTTAGGTTCAAATCATGGCTTTGCCACTTACTTTGTGAATTTGGTCAAGTCAGTTACTCTTTCCAGGATGCTGTTTCCTTTTCTATCCAAAAAGGGACATTTTAGCATCCTTGTGAGGACAGAGATAATGCCACGACGTCCTCAGCACTTTGTCCAGAGCTGTGCTGTCCACTACAGCAATCTCACGTGGCTGCTGAGCATTGGGAATGTTGTTGTTCAGTCGCTAAGTCACGTCCTACTGTTTGCTGAATTGAGACATGCTGTAAGTGTGCAAATGCACACAAGTTTCAAAGACTTAGTACCAGAAAGTATCTAAGCTATTTTATTATTTTGATATTGTTACATGGTGAATGATCCTAGTTTAGATATCTTGGCTTCAAATAAAACACATCATTAAAATTAATTTTATTTCCTTCACTTTTCAAATGTTTCCTTTTTGTTCTTTAATGTGGCTTGTGTTTTATTTTTATTGGAAAGCACTGCTCTAGAACATAATAAAGATTCAAATAGTTTTTAAAAGAAATCAAGGTGGGTTGTTTCTCCATCACAGAGTTGCCTCAGTATTGTTTTATTTTTGTGGGGCTGGGGAGGCATTCAGTTCCTAGGACGCTGTAGGACATTGGGCTGGGGTCCTCTGGCCTGGATGGTTTCGAATTGGCTAGGGTAAGGATGTTGTATATTATTTCATTGTTTGTCAAGGGAGTGAGTGGAGAGTTTAAAAATAGCATCCCCCTCCCTCCTCTGGCCCCATGCTGATCCCTCCTGAGTTATTTCTGTTGGCTGCATTAGGAGCCTGACATTTGATTCATTCAGTGGGCCCTACCTCGGTCCTTTAAAACAGAATGGACAGTTAGTGAAAGGTCAAAGCCACTATGGCTGGTGGTAGCTGCCCTGGACCATGACAGGCAGAGGAGACACGGAGAACTGAAGAAACAGTAATGGCAAAATGCTTGGTCAAGATCCAGACTCGGAGGGGTCTCCGCCTGCAGTTGGTGAACCACTGCAACAGCAATGTGTTTGTCCGTCTGCTGAGACACAGTTCCAAGATCACAGCCAGAAACACGGGTACGTGCCCTGCAGTGGGCTCTGCACTGGGAAGGGTGCAGGCTTCCAGCTGCCACTCCCCCGAGAAGGTCAGAAGTCTGTGATAAGGATGAGAAGGAGAAAGAGGGAGAAAAGCAGGGAGGCAGGAAGGGGAGTGGGCAGGCACTGAGGGAAAATGGGAGGGCTTCAAATGGAGGTCCTGAACTCTCATTAAGTGAAATGGTAGGAAGTCATGGGCTCAGAGGTTAAAGCATCTGCCCAAAATGTGGGGGACCTGGGTTCGATCCTTGGGTCAGGAAGATCCCCTGGAGAAGGAAATGGCAACCCACTCCAGTACTCTTGCCTGGAGAATCCCATGGAGGGTGGAGCCTGATAGGCTACAGTCCATGGGGTCGCAAAGAGTCGGACACGACTGAGCGACTTCACTTTCACTTTCACTTTCATCCTAAAGGCTAATGAAATACATGCTAGTCAGTAGCTGGTTAGGAAGGAGGCAGTGGTGGTGTGTCCAATCCACTGGCTCAGGAATGAGGGATGATTACAGACAAGGCAGATTGGATGATCAAAACATGCTCCTCCCTCCTTTCATTGTTTAAAGGGTAAGATCTTCAAGTGCGCTTTCCTGGATGAGGCAAGACCCTCCTATAGCTTCAAAGTAGAGCTGTCCTAAAATATGGTCCTGAAATATAGTATCAGTTAAAGAATTGGGATCAAACTGAGGTTCTGCCAGTTTCCTTTTCATTGAAAATGTATTTTGTGGTCCTTGGAGGAAATGGGAATATATATATATGTTATATGTGGTTTTCACCAAGTGATTAAAATTTTTAAAATCCTCGGAAATGTCTGGAATTGGCCATACCTCATGGACATTTGTGGAAATCACTCCTAAGTGAACTTAGTTGTATTTGTATAATGACATAGATAATAGATGATGTGTTCTTATAAAAGGTATTTAAAGTATAATTTTATAGAATGTTTTCCTTGACCCTAATGTTCCTGATAGCCAATCTATGTACACTGACATATAGAATGGATATAGGATTTTTTTAATCATAAATGGGATTGTTTGATATATATTATACTTCTTTTTTTTCAGTTTATCATATGTCATGAAGGACTTTCCATATCAATACATATTAATCTGTATCCTTTTAAAATTGACTGAATAATATCTTATAGTGAAGACATATCATAATTTATTTAATCACCAAATTATTACTGGAAATTGATATTTCCTATTTAGTGGCTGTAACAGACAGTGCTGCCAAGGAATGTGCATATACAAGTATTTCTTTATGACAGATTATTAAAGCATAACTGCTGATTTGACGGATATACACATTTTAAATTTTGATGGAAATGGGCAAACAAATTATCCTCTGAAAAACTAATACTCACTAAAAAGGTGAGTACAAGAATGACTTCTTCCCCATGTAAGCAATGTGGTGTGACCAATTTCTAAGACTGAAAAAAAAAAGAGATTTTATTATTTTAATATACCTGTTCCTTTTTACTTGTAAAGGTGAGCATCTTTTCAGAGGATAATTATCCATGTGCATTTCTGCTTGGAATTACTTGTTTACTTTGTGCATTTCTGTTTCATTTTTGTCCTTCCCTTATAGATTGTGAGAATTCTTATATTATCTTTTTTCCTCCTAATTTGTTCTTGCCTTTTAATTTTGTTGCTGTTCAGTTGCTCAGTAGTATCCAATTCTTTGTGACCCCATGAGCTGCAGCACTCCAGGCTTGCCTGTTCTTTGATTTCCATTGAGTCAGTGATGCCACCCAACTGTCTTATCCTCTGTCGCCCCCTTCTCTTCCTGCCTTCAATCTTTCCCAGCATCAGGGTCTTTTCCAATGAGTCAGCTCTTCACATCATGTAACCAAAATATTGGTGCTTCTTATTGCCTTTAGGATTGACTGGTTGATCTCTTTTCTGTCCAAGGGACTCTCAAGAGTATTCTGCAGCATCACAATTCAAAAGCATCAATTCTTTGTCATTCAGCCTTCTTTATGTTCTAACTCTCCCATCCTTACATGACGACTGGAAAAACCATAGTTTTAACTAAATGGATCTTTGTCAGCAAAATGATGCCTCTGCTTTTTAATATGCTGTCTAGATGGATCGTAGCTTTTCTTCCAAAGAGCAAGCATCTTTTAATTTCATGGCTGCAGTCACCATCTGCAGTTTTTGTGAGCCCCCAAAAGTAAAGTCTGTCACTGTTTGTATTGTTTCCCCATCAATTTGCCATGAAATGATGGGGCCAGATACCATGATCTTAGTTTTTTGAGTATTGAGTTTTAAGCCAGCTTTTTCTCTCTCCTCTTTCACCTTTGGCTTTTGGGGTAGCTCAGCTGGTAAAGAATCCATCTGCAATGCAAGAGGCCCCAGTTTGACTCCTGGGCCGGGAAGTTTCCCTGGAGATGGGATAGGCTACCCACTCCAGTTTTCTTGGGCTTCCCTGGTGGCTCAGATGGTAAAGAATCCGCCTGCAGTGCAGGAGACCTGGGTTTGATCCCTGGAGGAGGGCATGGCAACCCACTCCAGTATTCTTGCCTGGAGAATCCCCATAGACAGAGGACCCTGGCAGGCTACAGTTGCAAACTGTCAGATGTGACTGAGTGACTAAGCACAGCTTTCACCTTCATCAAGAGGCTCTTTAGTTCATCTTTGCTTTCTACTATTAGAGTGGTGTCATCTGCATAGCTAAGGTTATTGATATTTCTCCCAGCAATCTTGATTCCAGCTTGAGCTTGATTCCAGCTAGATGTAGCCTGGCATTTCACATGATGTACTCTGCATATAAGTTAAATAAGCAGGGTGACAATATACAGCCTTGACGTACTCCTTTCCCAATTTTGAACCAGTCCATTGTTCCATGTCCAGTTCTAACTGGTGTTTCTTGACCTGTATACAGATTTCTTAGGAGGCAGGTAAGGTGATCTGGTATTCCCATCTCTTTCAGAATTTTCCACAGTTTGTCATGGTCCACTCAGTCAAGAGCTTTAGAGTAGTTAATAAAGCAGTAGATGTTTTTCTGGAATTCCCTTGCTTTTTCTATGATCCAATGGATGTTGACAATTTGCTCTCTGGTTCCTCTGCCTTTTCTAAATCCATCTTGTACATCTGAAAGTTTTCGGTTCACATGCTGTTGAAACCTAGCTTGAAGGATTTTGAGCTTTTAACTTATTTTAATGTTAACTTTGTAGCACAGGCATTTTTCATATGCACAGACAATTTCTACATGTGCAGACTTCTTTTCTGAGTTTTGTGTTTTGTCAGTATCCCTCATTCTAAGATTATAAACATGTTTCCTGTGTTTTCATCCTCAAAATTAATGCGTTAGCTTTAACTATGTGAAATTTCTGATAGTCAACTGCCTTTGACCTACAAGAATAGTAGTTTGATATAATATTTGCTTTTAATTGACTTGCTGACTTCTTTGGAATTTTTAATGTGTGTTTGACATGAAGTAGGGATATACTTTTTCTCCTTCCCAATTGGTTAGTGACTTTTCTTAGAGTTATTTAGCATAAGCTCTCGTTATTTTCAAAGGTGTATTTCTGAATTGCATATTTTAGTATTCCTGTTCCATTATGAACAATAGTATAATTTTGACATCAGATAGGTCAAATTCCTCCTTATGGATCTTTTTTTTTATCCAGAGTCTCCTGATAATCATGTGCACTTTCTCGTTTGTCATTTTTGAAAATGGGTTGAGATTTGTATTAAAATTGCAGTGAATTTTAATTCAAAGAGATATGGATCTTCAAAATAATTAAGTTCTCCTATTCAGGAACATTGTTATATTCCTTCATTTTTCCAAGGTATTCTTTTATGTTATTCAGCTATATTTTAGTATTATCTTCATGCAAGTTTTGAATATTTCTTATGGATATCGTAGATATTACGTGACTGTTCTAATTTGTGCGTTTAGCTATTTTGAATGGGATTTTCCATCGTCATATTTTTACATGGTCTTTGTTGCTTTCAAGCTGAACACCTGACTGACTTATAATTAATCCCCCTAGCTTCTTATTAGAATCTTTGCCTTTTTCTGTAGCTGACACAATAGCCTAGAGACAGTGGCAGTTTTGTGCCCTCCTTTCCAATATTTACGCTTCTTATTTTCTGTCTTCATCACGTGGCATTATTGAAGTTCACCACAATGATGCTGAAGTGCAGTGAGGGTTTTCTGTCATGTTCCTGATTTCGGTGTGTTGATTGATTGTGATGACAGAGAGACCCATGAGATGGTGACAGCTGCATCAGTTAGGACACCATTAGCAGCAAGTAACTCTAACAAACACTCGTTTAGATAATAAGGTGATTTATTATCCAAGACTGCACCAAGTCCAGAGTCAGGGAGGATTCCAGGATTGAGAAGCCAGGTTCATTTCGTCTCTCTGCACTGCTCTTGGAACTCCCCCTCAGACCATGTGCTGTGAGCATCACAGGGTCACTGCCAGAATTCCTGGTGTCTTCTTCACATACAGCGTCAAGGGAAAGTCCATTATCTGTCCAGTATGTTCTTCTTAGAAGCAAGAAACCTTTCTCAGCACTTCCCCCCTCCCCAGGCAACACTTCCCTTCATTTTTCATTTTCAGGGTTGGCTCACATGCCCATTTCCAAACCAGAGAGAATGCAATTACTGTGATTGGCTTAGACTAATTATCTGGGAGAGAAATGGATGAGTCAACCATGGAAACTATGAGAGAAGCATCTATGTAGGAGAGCCTTCTGAGAGAAGGTGAAACATTAAATCTTAAAGAATGAGTAGGAGCCATCTGGGTGCAGAAGGACTTTCCAGGGAAAGGCAGTTTGTACAAAGTCAAGGAGGCAAGATATAGTGTGACATATTTGGGCATCTGATGTGAACAGACGACTCATTGGAAAAGTCCCTGATGCTGGGAAAGATAGGGCAGAAGGAGAAAAGGGCATCAGAGGATGAGATGGCTGGACGGCATCACCAACGCAATGAACATGAACTTGGGCAAACTCCAGGAGATGGTGAGGGACAGGGAAGCCTGTGGTGCTGCAGTCCATGGGGTGACAGATTTGGACACGACTGGGCGACTGAACAACGACAACAAAATAAATAGGAATGATGGAAATGTGTGGGGTAGAGGTGTGCTTTATATACCAGTGGGTTGACACAAATGATGCCAGCAGTGAAAACACTGTGGTCCCTCCAGAAACAGATGTGAAAGTGGCTGGTCATCTGAGATCTTTCCAGAACAAGAAAAGCCTGGTAGCCTTTAAGATCATGCCCCTGAAGGATATGAATGAGTTCACCACACATATTCTGGAAGTAGTCAATGCCCACATGATGCTGAGCAAGTCGAACAGCCAGTCTTCAGCAATCCAGGAATGGGTGAAGCTGGGAACTTCGATGGGAATAACTTCTACCAGCAAATGGCCTCACTGTGGCCCAGAACCAGGTGCTGAATTTGATCAAGGCTTGCCCAAGACCTGAAGGATTGAATTTTCAGGATCTCGAGAACCAACTCCAACACATGTCCATAGCCTCAATCAAGCTAGCTGTGGATTTTCTAAGCAATGAGGGACACATCTATTCCACCGTGGATGATGATCATTTTAAATCCAGAGACGCAGAATAACTGGATCTAATTGGGTACAAGAGATATTTTCCAGTTGAACTTTTTTTTTTGCAGCCTCTTATCTCCAGTTGTGCATATAATTGGCGAGTTCACGTCTTTCATCTATAAAAGATCTCAACTGACATCCTTTTGAAACTTACTACTCTTCTGTGTTTTTGATGGACTTCCTGGTAGCTCAGATGGTAAAGTGTCTGCCTACAATGCGGGAGACCGGGCTCGATCCCTGGGTCAGGAAGATCCCCTGGAGAAGGAAACGGCAACCCACTCCAGTATTCATGCCTGGAAAATCCCATGGACCGAGGAGCCTGGTGGGCTACAATCCATGAGGTCACAAAGAGTCGGACACAACTGAGCGACTTCTGTGTATGTGTTATATACTAAATGGAGTTTAAATTTTATCCTGAAAGGCATGAAAGAACCTTTTAAGAAGAGAATTCATACAACTAATTAGGCATTTAAAACTATTTTTCTGGCAACAATTCAGGAGTGAGACTGAGATCAGGGAAACGAGTGAGGAGGCCACTGCTCTTATGCAGTTGAGAAGTGATAATCATGGGGTGATAAAGAGGTGGGGATCCCTTCGAAGGGAATGGCTACCCACTCCAGTATTCTTTGGGCTTCTGTGCTAGCTCAGATGGTAAAGAATCTGCCTGCAATGCAGGATACCTGGGTTCAGTCCCTGGATCAGGAAGACCCCCTGGAGAAGGGAATGGTTACCCACCCCAGTATTCTTGCCTGGGAAATCTCATGAACAGAGGAGCCTGGTGGGCTACAGTCCATAGGGTTGCAAAGAGTTGGACATGATTGAGTGACTAACACTTTCACTTTTTTTTCATTCTCAAGCATGGGGCGATGGAGAGGCAGGGACCACTTTGAAAGTGAATATAGTGGCAGAGTTCGTAGAAGCTGGTGACAGGTTAGGAGTAGCAGTGAGTAAAAAGTTACGGCCAACCCTTAGATTGCTGATGTGGGCAGAGGGTGGTGCTCTTTATTATGTGGTAACTAGTAGAAGAGGAAAAGGCTGGGGTGGGACATACATTGCTTGGATTTGGAAATACTGAGGTTGATGATCCTACACTCAGGTGTGTGGTGAGTCTGCAGCTTACTGGATGGTTTTGAGTTGAGATGGGTCAGAGATGCAGTAACATGTATTTCTCAAACCAAGTTATGTTCAAACATCTCTGGTCAAGTTAAACCAGCTTTTTAAAAAATAATTTTATGTGTTTATTTATTTTGACTGTGCTGAGTCTTCATTGCTGTGCAGGCTTTTCTCTGGTTGCGGTGAGCGGGGGCTAATCTTCATGCAGTGTACAGGCTTCTCGTTGTGGTGGCTTCTCTTGTTGTGGAGCATGAGCGGTAGGACATGCAGGCTTCATTCAGTACCTGCGGTACACGGGCTCAGTAGTTGTGGCCCACAGGCTTGAAAGGCTTAGTTGCTCCATGGCAAATGGCATCTTCCCCGACCAGGAATTGAACCCGTCTTCTGTATTGGGCAGGTGGATTCTTTACCACTAAGCCACCAGGGAAGTCCTAAACCAGTTATTAAGTTAAATAAAACTGGTTTCTTCTCGTTAGGATCTTTCAGACATTGTAATATGTAAATAGTAATGTTTTTGAGCGTTTACTAAGTGCCAACCACTTCCCACATGTTTACTTATGACTCCTCTGTGCACAATATCCCCATATGATATGGCCTGAATTTTTCCCATTTTATAGATTTTACAGAAAAGAGTGACTTAGTAGCTTAGTAGTCCAAGGTTACAATACAATACAAGGCCAGGATTCAGATATAGAATATTTAAGAGAGAGCTTATAATCTATTTAATTTCAGCTTATCAAGGCATAATTGACAAAACTGAATGATATTTAAAGTATACATTGTGGCAATTTGATACACATTGTGAAAAGTTCCCCCTAATTAGTACATGCATTACCTCACATATTTATCTTTTTTTAAAATGAGAACACTTAAATTCTACTCTTCGCATATGTCAATATGTAAAACAGTATTATCAACTATAAAGATCATGTTTTACATTTGAACATCAAACCTTATTCATCTTTCAGCTGAAAGTTTGAACCCTTTCCCCATTTCTCTCACCCCCTAGTCCATGGCAACCATTTTACTACTTTCTGTTTCTATGAGTTTGACTTTTCCTTTTTCTTCAGATTCCACATATGAGTGATACCATGGTGTTTTTGTCTTTCTCTGACTTATTTCACCTAGCATAATGCCTTTAAGGCCCATCCATGCTGTCACCGATGGCAGGATTTTCTTCTTTCTTATGGTTGAATAATATTCCATTGTGTATATATACTACATCTTCTTAATCCATTCATCTGTGCTGTGCTGTACTTAGTCACTCAGTCACGTCTGACTCTGCAGCCCCATGGAAAGTAGCCTGCCAGGCTCCTCTGTCCATGGGGATTCTCCAGGCAAGAATACTGGAGTGGGTTGCCATGCCCTCCTCCAGGGGATCTTCCCAACCAGGGATCAAACCGAGTTTTCCTGCATTGCAGGCAGATTCTTTACCAGCTGAGCTACCAGGGAAGCCCATCCATTCATCTACTGATGGCCGTTTAGGTTGTTTCCATATCTTCGCTATAGCGAGTAATGCGGCAGTGAACATAGGAGTGCAGATTTCTCTTTGAGATCCTGTTTTCATTTCCTTTGGATATATACTCAGAAGTGGAGATCGCTAGATCATATGGTAGGTCTATTTAATTCGGGGGGAACCTCCATACTTTTGTCCATAGTGGGTAAACCAACAGTGCACAGGAGTTCCCCTTTTCCTACATCCTCACCAGCACTTGTAATCAGCAAAAACAAGACCTGGAGCTGACTGTGGCTCAGATCATGAGCTCCTTCTTGCAAAATTCAGGCTTAAATTGAAGAAAATAGGAGAAATCACTAGACCATTCAAGTATGACCTAGATCATATCCCTCATGATTATACAGAGGAGGTGACCAATAGATTCAAGGGATTAGATCTGGTAGACAGAGTGCCTGTAGAACTATGGATGGAGGTTTGTAACATTGTACAGGAGGTGGTGACCAAAACCATCCCCTAGAAAAAGAAATGCAAAAAGGCAAAGTGGTTGTCTGAGGAGGCCTTACAGATAGATGAGAAAAGAAGAGAAGTGAAAGGCAAAGATATACCCAACTGAATGTAGAGTTCCAGAAAATAGCAAGAAGAGATTAGAAAGTCTCTTAAATGAAAAATGCAAAGAAATAGAGGAAAACAACAGAATGGGAAAGACTAGAGATCTCTTCAAGAAAATTGGAGATAACAAGGTACTTAGATTTCATGCAAAGATGGGTACAATAAAGGACAGAAATGGCAAGGACTTAACAAAAACAGAAGAGATTAAGAAGAGGTAGCAAGAATACACGTGAGAACTATCCAAAAATGTCTTCATGACCCAGATAACTATGATGGTGTGGTCACTCACCTAGAGCCAAACAACCTGGAGTGTGCAGTCAAGTGGGCCTTAGGATGCATTACTATGAACAAAGCTAGTGGAGGTGACAGGATTGCAGCTGATCTATTTCAAATCACAAAAGATGATGATGTTAAAGTGCTGCACTCAATATGCCAGCAAATTTGGAAAACTCAACAGTGGCCACGGGACTGGAAAAGGTCAATTTTCATTTGAATCCCAAAGAAAGGCAATGTCAAAGAATGTCCAAGCTGTCCTACAATAGTACTCATTTTGTATGCTAGCAAGGTAATGCCCAAAATCCTTCAAGCTAGGCTTCAAATGTACATGAACCAAGAATTTCTAGACTTACAAGCTGTATTTAGAAAAGGCACAGGTAGAGATCAAATTACCAACATGCACTGGATCATAGAAAAAGCAAGGGAATTACCAAAAAAAAAAAAAATCTACTTCATTAACTATGCTAAAGCTTTTGACTGTGTGTTCACTACAAACTGTGGAAAATTGTTAAACGGATGGGAATACCAGACCACCTTACCTGTCTCCTGAGAAACCTGTATGCATGACAAGAAGCAATAGTTAGAATTGGACATGGAATAACAGACTGGTTCAAAGTTGGGAAAGGAGTACATCAAGGCTGTGTCTTGTCACATTGTTTATTTAACTTATGTACAAGTACATCATGGGAAATGCCAGGGTGAATGAATCGCAAGCTGGAATGAAGACTGCTGGGAGAAATATTGACAACCTCAGATAGGCACATGATACTACTCTAATGGCGGAAAGCAAAGAGGAACTAAAGAGCCTCTTGATGAGGATGATAAAGGAGAGTGAAAAAGTTGGCTTAAAACTCAGCATTCAAAAAATGAAGATCATGGCACCAAGCCCCATCACTTCATGGCAAATATCTATGGGGGAAAAGTGGAAACAATGTCAGATTTTATTTTCTTGGGCTCCAAAATCACTGCAGACAGTGACTATAGCCATGAAATTAAAAGATATTTGCTCCTTGGAAGAAAAGCTATGACAAACCTAGACAGCGTATTAAAAGGCAGAGACATCACTTTGCAGACAAAGGTCCATATAGTCAAATCTATGTTTTTTCTACTAGTCTTGTACGCATGTAAGAGTTGGACCATAAGGAAGGCTGAGTGCCAAAAAAGTTGATTTAATTTGGGGGGAACTGATTTAATTTGGGAATCAATTTAATTTGATTTAAATTGTGGTGCTGAAAATACTCTTGAGAGTCCTTTGGACAGCAAGGAGATCAAACCAGTCAATCCTAAAGGAAATCAACCCTGAATATTCATTGGAAGGATTGATGCTGAAACTCCAATACTTTGCCCACCTGATGTGAAAAGCTGATTCACTGGAAAAGACCCTGATGCTGGGAAGACTGAGGGCAAGAAGAGAAGGGGGCAATAGAGCATGAGTTGGTTGGATGGCATCATCGACTGAATGGACATGAGTTTGAGCAAACTCTGGGAGATAGTGGAGGACAGACAAGCCTGGCGTGCTGCAGTTCATGGGGTCGCAAAGAGTCAGACACGATGACAAACAACATATATATATTATATAAACTAGATAAACCACAAAAACCTACTGTATTGCACAGAAAAACTATACTCAGTATCTTGTAATAACCTATAACTGAAGAGGATTTTAAATCATTTTGCTGTACATCTGAAACTAACTCATTATAAATTAACTCACTCAGTCGTGTCCAACTCTTTGCAACCCCATGGACTGTAGCCCGTGAGGCTCCTCTGTCCATGGGATTCTCCAGACAAGGATACTGGAGTGGGTAGCCATTCCCTTCTCCAGGGGATCTTCCCAACCCAAGGATCAAACCTGGGTCTCCTGCATTGCAGGCAGATTCTTTACCATGTGAAGCACCAGGGAAGCCCATAAGTCAACTATATTTCAATAAAACTTAAAAAATAAAATAAAATATTGGCTATATTCCTGGTGTTATACAATATATCCTAGTTGCTTACTTTACACCTAATAGTTTGTACCTTTTAATCCCCTACCTCTATGTTGCCCCTCCCTCCTCCCTTCCCTCCACAGAAACTGCTAGTTTTTTCTCTTTATCTGTGATTTTCCTTCTATTTGTTATATTTGCTGGTTTGTAGTGTTTTTTAGATTCCCCATATAAGTGATAATATACAGTATTTGCCTTTGACTTATTTCACTTAACATAATGCCTTTCAAGTCCATCCATGTTGCTGCAAATGGCAAGATTCTATTCTTTATGGCTTATTAGTATTTCACTGTATGTATACACAACATCTTCATTGTTCCAATACCTGTTGGTAGATAGGTTGCTTCCTTATCTTGGCGATTGTAAATAATGTTGTTATGCACACTGGGGTTCATCTGTCTTTTTGAATTAATGTCTTTAGGTTGTTTTTGTTATTGTTGTTTTTTTATAAACTGAAGTTTTTTGGATGTACTGGAGTGGAATTTCTGGGTCATGAGGTAGTTCTATTTTTAGTTTTTGTTTTTTTTTTTTTTTTTGAGGAATCTCCATAACTTTTTGATGAGACCTTGTACTCTTAACCTTAATAGTAATATCCAAAAGGGATAGTGTGCACAGTTTCCTAAATTAATTTCAAGTAAAAATGGGCAAGGACACTAGTGACTTGCAGAGCTGTACAGAGGAATGCTGCAGGAGCATGGTGGAGCCATGCACACGGCTGAGATTCCAAGTGGCAGGCTACAGTGTGACAAGAGCAGAGAGCTGAGGCTGCTACAAGTAGACAGGAAAAGACTGTGGGAAAGACAGAAGTAGCTCAGAATCATGAGACGGAAACCAAGAGAATGTGGAGTCACAGAGGCACAGCGGCCAGGAGAAGGGCAGGAAAGAACGCACATTGTCTTCAGCAACATGCTAATCATTGGATGCCTTGGTGAGAGACACTTCAGTGGTCTGAAAGGGGCAGTTGACCGTTGCAATGTAAGGACAAGGATTGATTCTCTTGAATTCTAGATACTGAAATCAAAATCATCGTAAAAAGCTTCAAAATGTTCAGCTACTCTTATTAGAGGTGTGAGCAAGACATTGGTGGGTGATAACAAAGGGAAGTGAGATTGGTGCTTATGGCTGGGAGGAACATTAGGATTTCCTGTGAAGTGTGTGTCTGTGTGTCTAAGTTTCCAGTCGTCTATACTTCCTGAGTCACTGGGATGACTCTAACGGGTTTTAAATAGAATGAACAGGCAGCCTCCCAAGTTTATTCGGAGGCATCAGGTACATTTCTAGTGTGAGATATTTTGCAGTGCCCATGCCTGAAAGTGAAAACTCTCCTCTGAGAATGTACAAGTCATCCTCAGGATATTTTCTTTTAAACCTATGTGACACAAGCTTCACTTGAAGGATTAGACTTTATCCCCAACAAAGGGAAGATAAAAGAGTCACATAGGTTTATGACATACTGTGTTACTACAGTTGGAAGTCTGCATGCTACTTAAGGTGGATAGAAAACATTTTATGGACTGATAGCCCATGCAGAATAAAATAAACTTGAAGGTTTATTTCTAATCTAAACCACTAATCCCCACAATAGTAAGTGGTTTTATTTATTTATTTTGCTTCTCTCCTGGCCATGATACAATCACAGGAGCTCTGACATAGAAACATAATTAGGTGACTATAAAAGCTACTAGGCAAACCTTTTGGGGGTAAAATAGGCATTTTAATGCTGCTAGGACAGCAGGCATAAGAACTATACCAGGAAAATAGAGACAAGTGCTCACCTTACATATAATGATACTGTGATTTCAGCAAATGAAATTGGCCAATAACATGGAAGATTCTTCCTCTTTTTTTGAGAAGTGAGGGTCCCTCTGGGCCTCCCAGATTGCCTTCTCTTCAGGAATGTAAATAAGACCATCCATGGTGGTTACTCCAAAGCTTTGGAGTCAGGCAGGCTTGGGCACAAACTCCTGCTGTGTTGTTTCCCAGAGTCATGACCTTGTGCAAGTTACTTAACCTCTCTGAGCCTCAGTTTCCTCATCTCCTTTTATGAATATCACATCACAGGCCTAAAATGTCTAGCCCTGTAAAAATTAAAAATCTTAGTGCCTTTGTCTTTTTCCCTCTTCTGCAATGTTCTTCTATAGATACAGCAGAAATAGCTCTGCTTGTTATATGCAGGTGATTGGTGCTTTCAGGGGAAGCGCATGTATAGTTTTAAGTGGGACATTTTATTGAGATCTAGACTAAGATCAAGTCACAGAATGCTGGAACTGGGAAAGGTCTGGTCAATTTTTAGGTTAAAAAGTCCAAGATTCATAGACATATCCAAGGGCACAAAGAAAGTTGGGTGGAATGGAATCTAGGTCCCCAGAATTCCAGGCTATAGCTCCCTCCACTTCATCCTATTTCCTAGAAGTGGAGTGATGACCTCTTTCCTTCTCTCACACTCTTCCTTCACTCCTCTCTCCCTACCCTCAATTCAAGAGTACAGGACACCTCCCAGAGCCAAGATGGCTACACTGATCAACATAAGGAGGTCAGCCAGAAGTTAGCTCACCACAGCAAGGATGGTTCCAGTTAATAGGCAACAAATATGTGACCTTTGTAGAGACCTGACAGTTTTGTGAGTTCTTAAGCAGTGATCGTCAGTCCTTTCAGATTCCGTGTCTCCACATAATAACAAAGATCTTAATATCCTCTCTACCATCCTGGAATGAAACTCAGAGAAAACACAGCCTACTTACACATAACTTTAAAAGTCAAAATAATGTTCTAACTATAATGTCATGGGAAATTATAAGTAATTTACAATAAAAAAAATCAAGTCTTTCCAAATGTTTTTCTATTTAGTTATCTTTGGCTGTAGTGGGTCTTTGTTGCCATGTGTGGGCTCTAGTTGTGATGTGCAGGCTTTTCATTGCAGTGCCTTCTCTTGCTGTGAAGCACGCTCTAGGACATGTGGGCTCCAGCAGTTGCAGCTCACAGACCCCAGAGCTCAGGCTCGGTAGTTGTGGTACATGGGCTTAGTTGCCCTATAGCATGTGGAAACTTCAAAGACCAAGAACTGAACCTTTGTCTCCTATATTGGCAGGCAAATTCTTAACCACTGGATCACCAGGGAAGTCACAAAGGTTTTTCTTAAGCATGATTCACCAAGAGGCAGAATTAAGGAGTGGGATGCTAGCTCTTCTGTGAATGTAATGGGGGGACATGGGTGCCACTCAACAGATGCAGAAATGTGTGCTACTGTGTAGGCCTCTTGGACACCTTGGTCATTCCGGACAGCATGGTGTGATGTTCTGGACAGATAAACAACTCTTGGCAAGATACTTCCTTCAATTTGCCCAGTGTGGTTCTATGCGTGAAAAATTAAAAGTATTAAAATCTTATCCAGATGCTTTAGGTTTAAATGTAAAACACAGGTAGGTTCTAGATTCAGATCATTCTAAATAGGTTTCTCACCTACATATATAATATTTAATAGGACACTGAAAAGTCATGTAGGATGCCAGATAATTCCTTGTGGGGCCATCCTATGCATTTTTGGATGTCTGGTATCCTTGACACCCACCCACTAAATGATGCTGACCCTGCCAATCTTTGTGACCTCCAAAAAATCCTCTACAGTTTTCCAAAATACACCCCCTCCCTGCCAGGTGGTGGTAGCGCTTTCTTTGTATCCCTGTTCTGCAGGTTTAGGGGGCATTCATGGTTGAGTATCACCATAGGGTGACTTGGAGCGCCACAGAGGGAACCAGAGTGGTGTGTCCCAAAGATGCCATTTGCCAAAGCCTTCATCATAGAGAAAGGCCCAATGTTCCCAGGGTGAGGACTGTGTGGTCATGGCAGGGGGAGCAAGCAACAAGGCTGAAAGACTGTCTCCTGCAAAGTGAGCCAGTTTGGTTTCAGCCAAATGTCAGCAGTAGGTTCCAGATAGGAAAAGCAGTGCCAAAGGGGTATAAAGTTATCCCAGGTAATCCAAAGTCTTGGCTAAGGAAGTTAGTGTGGATAAATGCAAATAACAATATTCTGATATTGATATTGCCAAGGGCTTTCTCACATTTCTACATACTTTTGAGCCTTTCCACAAACTCATGAGATAGATAGGGGTTCCTGTTATCTTCATTTTAAGACATCTGCTCTGGTGACACCCGATACTGCACTATTTCATTCATAAAGATCATCACACACAGGCAAACTAGATAACAACCATTAGCCATTGTCTTTAGCTGTTTTGGACCATACAAGTCACTGGTAATTGCAGCTGTGGTCTTTGGACTCTGTCACAAATATGCTCAGTGTTAATAGAGAGCTGATTTCTGAATGTAAATGTGAGCAATGCTTATTCTATTTTTACCTGCTACTAATTTTCCTGCTGTAGTCTCTATGTTTTGCCTTTGCAATAAGATAAAGAACAGTATTTTCAGCAACAGCATCTGTCAGCAGCCGGCTGAGTAGGCTGTGTTGTGGTACATGGTGCATCTTTAGGAAGTGCCATCACGTTGGGATCATGTGAAAGGTGTTGACTGGAATCAGCAGTGTGCAACCCGCTTGACCATACACAATAGGCACACTGCCTGTCCATCACTGATGGCCAGCCTTCTCCTTCTGCATCTTTTGATTCTTGCTATGTCACTTCATAAAGTATTTCTTCAAGTTGAATAATGATGGTAATGATATAAAAACAGTTATATTCCTATACTAAAATATAATTACAATAGTCAACATTTATTGTTTCCTATGTGTCAGAACTTCTAATTGGGCTACATAATTATATAAATTTGAAAGCTATTTCCTTTTACTTAATCATTGTTTTATCACTTCTAAAAAAGTTTTCAGCCATTAAACTTTGTGGATACATCCAGGAGGCTTCTCATATAATAGATGAAGTAAAAGAAATTTAATGAAACAATGTAGGTCGTCTTACTAATTTAACACTTCTGCTTCTTGGGACATTGTTAGAATTTATCAAAAAAGGGCATGTAGGAAAGAAACTTTAAGCATCTATCATATAAAGAAAATTAAGAAAATATGGATAACTAACTATAATGCAATTTTCCTTGTATTCCATATTAGTGGATTTGTAAGAAAACTAATCTACAGGTTTGTAAAATGGTACTGCTTCATAACAGACCAAATATACATATCACTTGGTATAGATCAATGTAACCTAATGTTCTTTGGTAAGATAGTAACATCTAATTCCTGAAACTTTTTTGATACAGATAGCACTTATGCATCCATAATTTTGTCTAGCCCTCACCCAGCCTTATGAGGTAGAAGTTACTCTTGTTTTGTGGTTAAGCAAACTGAGCTCCATCAACTTTTTAAAATTTTTATTTTATATTGGAGGCCACCTCATGAGAAGAGTTGACTCATTGGAAAAGACTCTGATGCTGGGAGGGATTAAGGGCAGGAGGAGAGGGGACGACAGAGGATGAGATGGCTGGATGGCATCACTGACTCGATGGACGTGAGTCTGAGTGAACTCCGGGAGTTGGTGATGGACAGGGAGGCCTGGTGTGCTGCGATTCATGGGGCTTCAAAGAGTTGGACACGACTGAGCGACTGAACTGAACTGATAGTTGATTTATAGTATTGTGTTAATTTCAGGTATACAACAAAGTGATTCAGTTACACATACACATACTTGTATTCTTTTTTCAGTCTTTTCCCATATAGGTTGTTATAGAATATTGAGTAGAGTTCCTTTTGCTATAGGGTAGATCCTTGCTATATCTATTATATATATAGTAGTTTGTATCTACTAATCCCAACTTCCTAATTTATCCCCCACCCCTCCATTGACCTTCCCCTTTGGTAACCACAAGCTTGTTTTCAGTCTGTGAGCCTGTTTCTATTTTGTAAATAAGTTCATTCGTATCATTTTTTATTCCACATATATGTGATATCATATGATATTTATTTGTCTTTCTCTTTATGACTTACTTCACCTGATATGATAATCTCCAGGTCCATCCATGCCCATCCAAATGGCATTATTTCATTTTATGAGTAAAATTCCCTTGTATCAGTTCAGTTCAGTCGTTCAGTCATGTCTGACTCTTTGCGACCCCATGAATTGCAGCACGCCAGGCCTCCCTGTTCATCACCA
>SJYT01062797.1:362514-380906 GCA_006410635.1 Cephalophus harveyi
CGGTTCACGTATTGCTGAAGCCTGGCTTGGAGGATTTTGAGCATTACTTTACTAGCATGTGAGATGAGTGCAATTGTGCGGTAGTTGGAGCATTCTTTTGCATTGCCTTTCTTTGGAATTGGAATGAAAACTGACCTTTTCCAGTCCTGTGGCCACTGCTGAGTTTTCCAAATTTGCTGGCAGATTGAGTGCAGCACTTTCATAGCATCATCTTTCAGGATTTGAAACAGCTCAACTGGAATTCTATCACCTCCACTTGCTTTGTTCCTAGTGATGCTTTCTAAGGCCCACTTGACTTCACATTCCAAGATGTCTGGCTCTAAATGAGTGATCACATCATCATGATTATCTGGGTCGTGAAGATCTTTTTTGTACATTTCTTCTGTGTATTCTTGCCACTTCTTCTTAATATCTTCTGCCTTGTATATATGTACTGTGTTTTGTTTATCCATTCATCTGTCAATGGAAGTTACTTAAGAACTAAAGTCTTGTAAGTGGCAGAGCTTGGCTGTCCAGCCTTTGGTCTACTTTCCACTCCATCCCACTACCTTAAAATGTGAGCACAGAGATGAGGGGGAAAGTATTATGAAACTCCAGCACATCTAATGCTAGTGGTCAGAAATACTATGACAGGGAAGAAAGCATTTATTTCCATGCCTACCTCCTCCTTTCTACAAAAATAAGTGAATACTTTTGTTGTTGAGATCAAAGTACTGGAGCACTTAGGTGACTGAAACATCAGGAATCTAGCTGATTCTATCACTGCATTTATCTAGAAGCATTTTATAGACCAGAAGCCTTGTTGTCCTTCAGTCACGAAGTTGTGTCTGACTCTTTGCAACTCCATGAACTGTAGCATATCAGGCTTCCCTGTCCTTCACTATCTTGCAGTTTATTCAAACTCATGTCAATTGAGTCAATAATGCCATTCATCTGTGTCATCCTCTGTCACCCCCTTCCCCTCCTGCTCTCAATCTTTCCCAGCATCAGAGTCTTTTCCAGTGAGTCGGCTCATCGCATCAGGTGGGCAAAGTATTGGAGTTTCAGCATCAATCCTTCCAATGAATATTCAGGGTTGATTTCCTTTCAGATTGACTGTTTTGCTATCTTTGCTTTCCAAGGGATTGTCAAGACTATTCTCCAGCTCCACAGTTCAGAAGCATCAATTCTTCAGCACTCAGCCTTCTTTATGTCCAACTCTCACATCCATACATGACTACTTGGAAAAAACCACAGCTTTGAGTATATGAACCTTTGTTGGCAAAGTGATGTCTCTCCTTTTTAAGATGTTGTCTAGGTTTGTCATAGCTATTTTTACAAGGAGCAAGTATCTTTTAATTTCGTGGCTGCAGTCACTGTCCACAGTGATTTTGGAGCCCAAGAAAATAAAATCTGTCACTGTTCCCACTTTTCCACTTTGAGTATATGAACCTTTGTTGGCAAAGTGATGTCTCTCCTTTTTAAGATGTTGTCTAGGTTTGTCATAGCTATTTTTCCAAGGAACAAGTATCTTTTAATTTTGTGGCTGCAGTCACTGTCCACAGTGATTTTGGAGCCCAAGAAAATAAAATCTGTCACTGTTCCCACTTTTCCCCCTAACTGTTTGCCATGAAGTAATGGGACTGGATGCCATGATCTTCATTTTTTGAATGTTCAGTTTTAAGCCAGCTTTTTCACTCTCCTCTTTCACCCTCATCAGGACGCTCTTTAGTTCCTTTTCACTTTCTTCCATTAAAGTGGTATCATCTGCATATCTGAGTTTGTTGATATTTCTCCCAACAATCTTGATTCCAGCTTATGATTCATCCAGCCCAGCATTTCCCATGATGTACTCTGCAAATAAAATAAATAAGCAGGGTGACAATATACAGCCTTAACATACTCCTTTCTCTATTGGTTCAATAGATTGAATCACTCTATTGTTCCATGTCTGATTGTTGCTTCTTGTCCTGCATACGGGCTCCTCAGGAGACAGGTAGGGAGGTCTGGTATTCTCATCTCTCTCAGATTTTTACAGTTTGTTGTGATCCACACAATCAAAGGTTTTACTGTAGTCAATGAAGCAGATTTTTTTAGAATTCCTTTGCTTTTTCTATGATCCAGCGGATGTTGGCAATTTGATCTCTGGTTCCTCTGCCTTTTCTAAATCCAGCTTGAATATCTGGAAGTTCTAGTTTTACATACTGATGAAGCCTAGCTTGAAGGATTTTGAGCATTACCTTGCTAGCATGTGAAATGTGTGCAATTGTATGGTAGTCTGAACATTCTTTGACTTTCTTTGGGATTGGAATAAAAACTAACCTTTTCCAGTCCTGTGGCCACTGCTGAGTTTTCCAAATTTGCTGGTATATTGAGTGCCGAATTTTAACAGCAGTATCTTTTAGGATTTGAAATAGCTCAGCTGGAATTCTATCACCTTCACTAGCTTTGTTCATAGTAATGCTTCCTAAGGCCCATTTGACTGGCATACTGCAGGCTGTCTGGCTCTAGGTAAGTGACCTCACCATCACGGTTATCAGATCATCAAGCCTTTTTTTGCGTAGTGTATTCTTGCCATCTCTTCTTAATTTCTTCTGCTTTCGTTATGTCCTTGCCATTTCTGTCCTTTATTGTGCCCATCTTTGCATCAAATATAAGTACCTTATTTTCTCCAATTTTCTTGAGATCTCTAATCTTTCCCATTCTATTATTTTCCTCTATTTCTTTGCATAGTTCACTTAAGAAGGCTTTCTTATCTCTCCTTGCTATTTTTTGGAACTCTGCATTCAGTTGGGTGTATCTTTGCCTTTCACTTCTTTTCTTTTCTCAACTATTTGTAAGGCCTCCTCAGACAACCACTTTGCCTTCTTGCACTTCTTTTTCTTGGAGATGGTTTTGGTCAACACCTCCTGTACAATGTTACAAACTTCCATCCATAGTTCTTCAGGCACTCTGTCTACCCAATCTAATCCCTTGAATCTATTGGTCACCTCCACTGTATAATCGTAAGGGATTTAAGTCATACCTGAATGATCTAGTGGTTTTCCCTACTTTCTTCAATTTGTGCCTGAATCTTGCAATAAGGAGCTCATGATCTTAGCCACAGTCAGCCCCAAGTCTTGTTTTTGCTGACTGTATAGAGCTTCTCCATCTTCGGCTGCAAAGAATATAATCAATCTGATTTCAGTATTGACCATTTGGTAATGTCCATGTGTAGACTCATCTCTTGTGTTGTTTGTTGGAAGAGGGTGTTTGCTATGACCAGTGCTTTCTCTTGGAAAACTCTGTTAGCCTTTTCTGTGCTTCATTTTGTACTCCAAGGCCAAACTGGCCTGTTACTCCAGGTATCTCTTGACTTTCTACTTTTGTGTTCCAGTCCCCTATGATGAAAAGGACATCTTTTTTTGGTGTTAATCCTAGAAGGTCTTGTAGGTCTTCATAGAAATATTCAATTTCAGCTTCTTCAGCATTAGTGGTTGGGGCATAGACTTGGATTACTGTGTTGCTGAATGGTTTGCTCTGGAAATGGACAAGATCATTCTGTCATCTTTGAGGCTGTACTCAAGTACTACTGCATTTCAGACTCTTTTGTTGACTTGGATTTTTATAGGCCTAAAAATACTCACATTTTGTGTAGACTGCACAGATGTTTTTTAAAATTTGAATAATAAAGCTTTCAGACAGAGCTCAATATGGTCCATTTTCCCCCAGTCACCACCACTTCCTACCAGCCCATACCTGGCCCTTACTCATTCACATTAAGTACCTGCCTTCTCTGTACAGGTTTGACTTTTGTGACTCTGGATTAATGACCATGATTATGTCTCCCCCAGAAACCAATACTTCATTTTGCCAGTGCTCTGTTTTTTGTCCTTAGATCCTAGATTTCTCAGAAGAAAAATAAGGAAAGGGGAATAGAGAGTGATGGGGAGACAGGCTGAAATTTTACATAGTGTCACTGAGAAGGTGACATTTTTTTTCTTTTTTTTTTTTTTTTGCTCTTTATTATTATTTTTTTTACTTTACAATACTGTATTGGCTTTGCCATACATTGACATGAATCTGCCACAGGTGTACATGAGTTCTCAATCCTGAACCCCCCTCCCACCACCTTCCCCGTATCATCTCTCTGGGTAATCCCAGTGCACCAGCCCCAAGCATCCTGTATCCTGTATCGAACCTAGACTGGTGATTCATTTCTTACATGATAGTATACATGTTTCAATGCCATTCTCCCAAATCATCCCACCCTCTCCCTCTCCCACAGAGTCCAAAAGTCTGTTCTATACATCTATGTCTCTTTTGCTGTCTCGCATACAGGGTTATCGTTACCATCTTTCTAAATTCCATATATATGTGTTAGTATACTGTATTGGTGTTTTTCTTTCTGGCTTACTTCAGTCTGTATAATCGGCTCCAGTTTCATCCACCTCATTAGAACTGATTCAAATGTATTCTTTTTAATGGCTGAGTAATACTCCATTGTGTATATGTACCACAGCTTTCTTATCCATTCATCTGCTGATGGACATCTAGGTTGCTTCCATGTCCTGGCTATTATAAACAGTGCTGCGATGAACACTGGGGTACATGTGTCTCTTTCAATTCTGGTTTCCTCAGTGTGTATGCCCAGCAGTGGGATTGCTGGGTCATAATACAACCTACCAAAAAGAGAGAGTGTGTGAACCTGGCTGAAGGGAGAGTACTCCAAGCAGAAGGAACAGCAAGAAAGAGCATATGTGAGGGGCAGCCAGTCTCCTGTGGCTGGAGTCAAGTGAACAAGGGGAAGGGTCCTGGGATAATGAGGTCACCTCAGCGGTTAGGAGAGGAGAAGAGGGCTCACTGAGTAGGGCCCTAGACACCCCTGCAAGGACTTGGCTTATAATCTGAGGAAGATAATAAACCATGAGAGGACCCTGAGCAGCTGAGTGACATGATCGAATCCAGGCTGCTTTCAGAGGATGACTCCCACTGCCAGGTTGACAGCGACCCTTACACAGGCAGGGCTTGAAGCAGGGGGATCAGGTGAGATGCTACTGCCATGATCTAAATGAGAAAGGTGGTGGCTTGGACCAGGCTGGTGGCAGTGGACATTGTATGAAGTGTGGTCCAATTCTGGGTATGTTTTGAAGGTAGAGACATAGAAATCGCTAACAGGTCCACTGTGAAAGTGAACAGAGGAAGTCAAAGTTTTTTGGTTTGAGCAACTGGTAGACCAGAGTTGCCATCAACAAAATAAGTCTGAAAACTTGAGGTTTCTCTTTTCCTCTTGTTTTAGGAGAAAGATATGGAAAGCAAAAGGCATAGGGAGAACAGGATTTATTAGGAAAAGGAGACTTACAGAGGAAAAACCATTTATATGAGAAAATGCCTTAGGTAAGACATGGAAGATCTGTGTGAACATAGGATGGTGAAAATAGCCAAAGGGGAATAGGAGTGGTCTTCCTAAAGCAGTAATACCACTCATATACAATATGTTTCACTGCTTTCCCAAGTAGGAGAGTAAAATGACCCTTCTTCTTGGGGTATGGAATACCAGATATGTAAAGAAGCAGTATTCCAGAAAGTCCTAAGTCCTGTCTACACTGTGAACATTATCTCCCTTCAGGTTTCATAGAATATTATCTGGTGGTAGGAAAATTATGGCTTGCATTTATTTTTTTAATTTTTATTGAAGTGAAGGTCACAACATAAAAACAACCATTTTAACATGAAAAATTCAGTACCATTTAGTACATTCACAGAGCTTTGCAACTTACATCTCTATCTAGTTCCAAAACATTTTCATCACACCAAAAGAAAACCTGATACCCATTAAGCAGACACTCCTCATTCATCCCTTCCCTCAGCCCCTGGCAACCATCAGTACGATCCCTGTCTCTATGGATTTACCTGTTCTGGATATTTCATAGGGAGAGAAATAAAATCATATGTTATGTGAGGTTCTGTGACTATCTACTTTCACTCAGCATATTTTTGACATTCATCTACGTTGTCATACATCTACAACAATTGAATAATAGTCCATCATATGAATAAGCCACATTTTATCTATTCATCCATTTATGGACATTTGGGTTGTTTCTGACTTTTAACTTGAATTAGTGCTGCTTTGAACATTTCTGTACAAGTATTTGGATACTTGTTTTCAATCCTTTGGAGTTATATATACCTGGGAATAGAACTGCTGGATTGTATGGTAATCGTCTGGCTTAAGGAACTGTCAAACTGTTTTCTATGGCAGCTAAACCATTTTAAAATCCCATCAGCAATGTTCAAGTGTTCCAGTTCCTCCTTACCCTTAACCAAGACTGGTTATCTTCAGATTTTAAAAAATAATAGCCATTCTACTGGGTGTGAAGTGCTATCTTATTGTGGTAACGATTAATGACATTGAACATATTTTCATGTGCTTGTTGGCCCTTTTTATTGCTTGCATTTTTTATTGTATCTTTCATCTAAGATGCTCAGTACTGTCATACCAGAGCTATCAGGAAATAGCTACTGATGTTTCAAAGATAAAACCATTAATTCAGTCCTGCACATCATTTTCACCCAGTTTTATTAAGATATAATTGACATACATCATTATATGAGCTTAGGGTATATAGCATATGAATTTGAATAAACTCCAGGAGTTGGTAATGAACAGGGAGGCTTGGCACGCTGCAGTCCATGGGGTCACAAAGAGTTGGACACGACTGAGTGACTGAACTGACTGATACAGCATAATGGCTTGACTTACAAGTGTTGTGAAATAATTACTGCCTTACCTTTAGTTAGCATCCATCATCTCATATAGATAGAACAAAAAGAAAAAAATTTTTCCTGTGATAAGGATCTTAGGACCTACTCTAACAACTTTCATATATATAATATAGCAGTATTAACTATAGTTACCATGTTGTACGTTATATTCCTAGTACTTACTTATAACCAGAAATTTGTATCTTTTAACTCTTCCTCTGCTTCTCCCTCTCACTACTCCCTGTCTCTGATAGTCACAAATCTGATTCCTTTTTCAATGAGTTTTTTTTTTTTTTTAGATTCTGTATATACATGAGATCATATACTATGGTGTTTTCCTCTACCTGAACTTATATCATTTAGCATAATGCATTCCAGATTCATCCATGTTGTCACAAATGGGAAGATTGTCTCATTTTTTTGGTGGCTGAATAATCTAGTGTATGAGTGTGTGTGTGTGTGACTGCTTTTTGTATATGTATTCACAGATAAATGGACACTTAGGTTGTTTCCATGTCTTGACTATTGTAAATTATCCTGCTTCAAACACAGAGGTGCAGATGTCTTTTCAAGTTAGTGTTTTTGTTTCTTTTTGATATATTCTCAGAAGTGGAATTGTTAGATTGTATGGTAGTTCAGTTTTTAACTTTTTGAGGACTCTCCGTATTATTTTCTATAGTGCCTGAACCAGCTTACAATCCCACCATCAGTGCACCAAGGTTTCCTTTTCTCTGCATCCTCACCAGCATTTGTTACTACTTCTCATTTTGATGATGACCATTCTAAAAGGCACGACTCAATATATCATTGTGGTTTGGATTTGCATTCCCCTAATTATTAGTGATGTTGAACATAGTTTCATGTAACTGTTGGTCTTTCATGTATCCCCTTTAGAAAAAAATGTCTTTTGAGACCTTTTGCCCATTTTCAAATCGAATTATTTGTTCTTTTACTATTGAGTTGTATGAGTTCTTCATATATTTTGGATATTAACTCCTAAATCAGATACAGGTTGGAAATATTTTTCTTCCCATTCTGTAGGTTGTTTTTCACCTCGTCGTTCACTTCTTGTTTTCAGGAGCTTTTTAGTTTGGTGTAGTCCCACTCATTTTTGATTCTGTTGCTTGTGCTTTAGGTGTCATATATAGAAAATCATTGCCAAGACTTATGTCAAGGAGCTTTACCCTCCCCCCATCACCACCACATTTTCTTCTGGGAGTTTCATGGCTTCGGGTTTTACATTTAAGTTGTTAATCCAATGCAAGTTAATTTTTGTGAGTAGTGAAAGTTCTGGGTGTAGTTCCATTCTTCCACATGTGAATAGCCGATTTTCCCAGCACCATTATGGAAAAGTCTTTTCTTCACTGAGTATTCTTACCTCCCATGTCAAATATTAATTGAGTAATATGCTTGGGTGTATTTCTGGGCTCAAGATTCTATCCCACTGATTTGCCTGTCTTTATACCAGTACTATACCATTTTGATTATTGCAGTTTTACATATAGAACAGCTTGAAATCATAAAGTGTGTTGCCTCCTGCCTTGTTCTCCTTTCTCAGGATTGCTTTGGTATATATTTAGGGTCTTCTGTGGTTCCATATAGGGGCTTCCTTGGTGGCTCAGATGGTTAAAAATCTGCCTGCAATGCAGGAAACCCAGGTTAAATCCCTGGGTTGGGAAGATCCCCTGGAGAAGAGAATGGCAATCCACGCCAGTATTCTTGCCTGGAAAATCCCATGAACAGAGGAGCCTGGCAGAGTGTTTTTTCCTACTTCTGTAAAAAAAGTTCATTGAAATTATGGTAGGGACTGCACTGAATCCAAAAATGGCTTTGGTAGTATTGACATTTTAACAATATTAATTGTTTCAATCCATGAACAAGGGATAGCTTTCCATTTACTTTGTCTTCTTCAGTTTCCATAATCAGTGTCTTATAGTTTTCAGAATAGAGATCTTTCACCTTCTGGCTAAGTTTATTCCTAACTATCTTACTGTTTTTTATGCTGTTGTAAACAGGATCGTTTTTTCCAGATAATTTGCTGTTAGTATGTAGAAACACTACTAATTTTTGTATGCTAAATTTGTATGGTACAACTTCACTGAATTCATTGATCAATTCTAATAGCCTTTGGTGGAGTCTTTAGGATTTTCTGTGTATAAAAACACGTCACCTGCAAATAGAGATAATTTTACTTCTTCCTTTCCAATTTTGATGCCTTTTATTTTTCTTACCTGACAGCTCTAGCAAGGACTTCCAGTATTGTGCTAAATAGGAATGGTAAGAATGGGCACCCTTGCCTTGTTCATGATCTTGGAGGAAAAGCTTTCAATCCTTCACCATTAAGTACGTTAGCCATGAGCTTATCATATATGGCCTTCATTATGTTGAGGTACATTCTTTCTATACCTAATCTGTTGAGTTTATATCATATAAAGAGATGTTGAATTTTGTCAAATGCTTTTTCTCCATCTATTGAGATGATCATATGATTTTTTTCTTTGATTTTGTTAATTTGATGTATCACACTGAGTTGCATATGTTGAACCATCCTTGCTATGCCAAATATAAATCCCATTTGATCACAGCATATGATTCCTTTAATGTGTTACTGGATTCAGCTTCCTAGTATGAAGAATTTTTCCATCAATATTCATGAGGGATATTGGTCTATGGTTTTCTGATAATGTCCTTTTTGGCTTTGGTATCAGGGTAATAAGGGCCTCATAAAATAAGACTGGGAGTGTTCCCTTCTCTCTGATTTTTTTGAAAGAGTTAAAAAGGGTTGGTGTTAATTCTTCTTTAAGATTTGCAGGTGAAGTGATCTGGTCCTTGGCTTTTTTGTATTGGGAGATTTTTTGGTATCAGTTCAATCTCCTTACTAGTAATTAGTCTATTCAGACTTTCTATTTCTTGTTTCAGTTTTGGTAGTTTGCATGTTTCTGAGAATTTTTCCGTTTTTCTAGGTTGTCCAGTTTGTTAGCATATATCAATATTTCTTCATAGTAGCCTTTTATGATTCTTTTTATTTATGTGGTATCAGCTGCAGTGTTTCTTTTTTTCATTTATAATTTTGTTAATTTGGGTCCTCTATCTTTTTTCCCTTGGTTATCCAGCTAAAGTTTTGTCAATTCTGTTTATTTTTTCAAAGAACTAACTCTTAATTTGGTTAATCTTTCCTATTTTCCTGTGCTCTATTTTATTTCTGCTCTAATCGTTAGTTTTTACTTTCTGCTATTAATATTGTGCTTAGTTTGACCACCTTTTTCTAGTTCCTTAACCCACAGAGTTAGGTTTTTTAAAATCAGTATTACTTCTTTTCTAATTTGGATTCCTTTCATTTTTCCTCTTCTGATTGCCATGGCTAGGAATTCCAAAACTATGTTGAATAAAAGTGGCTAGAGTAAACATCCTTGTCTTTTTTAAAAGATATTTTTCTTAATTTTAGTTTTATTTTTTAACACCAAAGCATTTGTATTGGAGTATAACTGAATAACAATGTTATGACAGTTTTAGGAGAACAGCGAAGGAACACAGCCATACAAAAACATGTATCCATTCTTCCCCAAGCCCCGCCCCCATCCAGGCTGGCACATAATCCTTGTCTTGTTCTTGATCTTAGGGGAAATGATTACTTTTCATTGTTGCGTGTGATGTTGGCTATAGGTTTGTCATATATGATCTTTATTATGTTGAGGTATGTTCCCTCTGTTAGCCTTTGCCCTGCTTCATTTTGTACTCCAAGGCCAAATTTGCCTGTTATTCCAGGTATCTCTGCACTTCCTACTTTTTCATTCCAGTCCCCTATAATGAAAAGGATACTTTTTTCCTCTCTGGTCATAGTAAACACTCTTCCAACAACACAAGAGAAGACTCTACACATGGACATCACCAGATGATCAATACCAAAATCAAATTGATTATATTCTTTGCAGCCAAAAGTGGAGAAACTCTAGAGTCAGCAGAAACAAGACTGGAAGCTGACTGTGGCTCAGATCACAAACTCCATATTGCCAAATTCAGACTTAAATTGAAGAAAGTAGGGAAAACCACTAGACCATTCAGGTATGACTTAAATCAAATCCCTTATGATTATTATACAATGGAAAAGACAAACAGATTCAAGGGGTTAGATCTGATAGGCAGAGTGCCTGAAGACCTATGGACAGAGGTTTGTGATAATATACAGGAGGCACGGATCAAGACCATCCCCAAGAAAAAGAAGTGTAAAAAGGCAAAATGGTTGTCTGAGGAAGCCTTACAAATAGCTGAGAAAAGAAGAGAAGTGAAAGGCAAAGGAGAAAAGGAAAGATATACCCATTTCAATGCAGAGTTCCAAAGAATAGCAAGGAGAGATAAGCAAGCCCTCCTCAGTGATCAGTGCAAAGAAACAGAGGAAAACAATAAAATGGGAAAGACTAGAGTTCTCTTCAAGAAAATTAGAGATACCAAGGGAATATTTCATGCAAAGATGGGCACAATAAAGGACAGAAATGGTATGGACCTAACAGAAGCAGAAGATATTAAGAGGTGGCAACACTTCACAGAAGAACTATACAAAAAAGATCTTCATGACCCAGATAACCACGATGGTGTGATCACTCACCTAGAGGCAGACATCCTGGAATGTGAAGTTAAGTGGGCCTTAGAAAGCATCACTACGAACAAAGCTAGTGGAGGTGGAATTCCAAAAAGCTAGTGGAATTCCATTCAACTGGAATGGAATTCCAGTTGAGCTCTTTCAAATCCTACAAGATGATGCTGTGAAAGTCCTGTGCAATATGCCAGCATTTTTTGAAAACTCAGGACTGGAAAAGGTCAGTTTTAATTCCAATCCCAAAGATAGGCAATGCCAAAGAAGGCTCAAACTACTGCACAATTGCACTCATCTCACACACCAGCAAAGTAATGCTCAAAATTCTCTAAGCCAGGCTTCAACAGTACATGAACCGTGAACTTCCAGATATTCAAGCTGAATTTAGAAAAGGCAGAGGAACCAGAGATCAAATTGCCAACATCTTTTGGATCATTGAAAAAGCAAGAGAGTTCCAGAAAAACATGTACTTCTGCTTTATTGACTATGCCAAAGCCTTTGACTGTGTGGATCACAACAAACTGTGGAAAATTCTTAAAGAGATGGGAATACCAGACCACCTTACCTGCCTCCTGAGAAATCTGTATGCAGGTCAAGAAGCAACAGTGAGAACTGGACATGGAACAACAGACTGGTTCCAAATCAGGAAAGGAGTACGTCAAGGCTGTATTATTATTGTCACCCTGCTTATTTAACTTGTATGCAGAGTACATCATGCAAAATGCTGGGCTGGATGAAGCACAAGCTGGAATCAAGATTGCCTGGAGAATTATCAGTAACCTCAGATATGCAGATGATACCACACTTATGGCAGAAAGCAAAGAAGAACTAAAGAGTCTCTTGATGAAAGTGAAAGAGGAGAGTGAAAAAGTTGGCTTAAAACTCAACATTCAGAAAACTAAGATCATAGCAAATAGATGCGGAAACAATGGAAACAGTGACTTTATTTTGGGGGCTCCAAAATCACTGCAGATGGTGGCTGCAGCCATGAAATTAAAAGACTGCTTGCCCCTTGAAAGAACAGTTATGACCTACCTAAACAGCATATTAAAAAGCAGAGACATTACTTTACCAACAAAGCTCTGTCTAGTCAAAGCTATGGTTTTTCTTGTAGTCATATATGGATGTGAGGGTTGAACTATAAAGAAAGCTGAGCACTGAAGAATTTATGTTTTTGAACTGTGTATTGGAGAAGACTCTTGAGAGTCCCTTGAACTGCAAAGAGATCCAACCAGTCCATCCTAAAGGAAATCAGTCCTGAATATTCATTGGAAAGACTGATGCTGATGCTGAAACTCCAATACTTTGGCCACCTGATGCGAAGAACTGACTCACTGGAAAAGACCCTGATGCTGGGACGGATTGAAGGCAAGAGGAGAAGGGGACAACAGAGAATGAGATGGTTGTATGGCATCACTGACTCTAGGGACATGAGTTTGAGCAGGCTCCGGTAGGTGGTGATGGACAAGGAAGCCTGGTGTGCTGCAGTCCATGGGGTCACAAAGAGTTGGACACAACGGAGTGAGTGACCTGATGTTCCCTCTATGCCTACTTTCTGGAGAGTTTTTTTTTTTTTTAATCATAAATTGGTGTTGAATTTTATTAAGTTTTTCTGCATCTATTGAGAAGATCATATGGTTTTTATTCTTCAGTTTGTTGACGTATTTATATCACACTAATTGACTTATAGATACTGAAAAATCTTTGCATCCCTGGGATAAATCTCACTTGACCATGTGTATGATCCTTTTAATGTATTGATAGATTCAGATTGCTGGCATTTTCTCAAAGACTTTTGTGTCCATGTTCATCAATCATATTGACCTTTGCAATTTTCTTTGCATGTTCTCTTTGATTTTGGTGTCAGGGTATAGTGGCCTTAGAGATAGTGGCCTTCCTCTGAAATGTTTTTGGAATGTTTCAGAAAGACAGGTGTTAACTCTTCTTTAAGTGTTCAACAGAATTCACCTGTGAAACCATCTGGTTCTGGACTTTTGTGGGAGTTTTAAAATCACAGTTTCAATTTTAGTACTTATAATTGGTCTGTTTATATTTTTCTATTTTTTCTTGATTCAGTCTTGTGAAGATTGTAACTTTCTAAGATCTGGTCCATTCTTCCAAGTTGTCTGTTTTATTGGCATATAGTTGCTTGTAGTAGTCTCATGATCCTTTGTATTTCTGTAGTGTCTTTCTTTATTTCTAATTTTATTGATTTGAGCCCTCTCCCTTTCTCTTGATGAATCTGGCTAAAGATTTATCAATTTTAAAAAAACAGCTTTTAGTTTCATTGATCTTTTCTATTATTTTCTTTGTCTCTATTTTTGCTGTGATATTTATGATTTCTTCCCTTCTGCTAATTTGTAGTTTTGTTTGTTCTTTCCCAAGTTGTTTTGGGTATAAGAGTAGGTTGCTTTTTGACATGTTTCTTGTTTCTTGAAGTAAGATTGTTATTATAAACTTCCCTCTTATAACTAATTTTGTTGCTCCCCAAAGGTTTTGGATCACTGTGCTTTTGTTTTCATTTGTCTCTAGGTATTTATTTATTTCTCTTTGATTTCTTCAGCGATCCACTGCTTCTTTAAGAGCATATTGTTTAGCCTCCACATGTTTATATGTTTCACAGTTTTTTACTTGTAGGTGATTTCTAGTTTCATTGCATTTTGCTCAGAAAAGATGCTTGATATGATTTGAGTTTTTTAAAATTTACCAAAGCTCACCTCGTGGCCCAGCATGTGGTCAATCCTGGATAATGTTCCACGAGCGCTTGAGAAGAATGTCATTTCTGCTACTTTTGAATGGAGTGCTCTATAAACATCAATTAAGATAATCTGTTCTAATGTGTCATTTAAGGCCTGTGTTTCCTTATTGATTTTCTGGATGATTTGTCCATTGATGAGAATGGGGTGTAAAAAGTCAACCACCTGTAAAAGAATGAAACTAGAACACTTTCTAACACCATACACACACAAAAAAAAAACTCAAAATGGATTAAAGATCTAAATATAAGACCAGAAACTATAAAACTCCTAGAGGAAAACACAGGCAGAACACTCTGACATAAATTACATCAAGATTCTCTATGATCCACCTCCCAGAGTAATGGAAATAAAAGCAAAAATAAACAAATGGGACCTAATTAAACTTAAAAGCTTTTGCACAGTGAAAGAAACTATAAGCAAGGTGAAAAGACAGCCTTCAGAATGAGAGAAAATAATAGCAAACGAAGCAACTGACAAAGACTTAATCTCAAAAATATACAAGCAGCTCAGGCAGCTCAATTCCAGAAAAATAAACTACCCAGTCAAAAAACAGACCAAAGAACTAAACAGGCATTTCTCCAAAGAAGACATACAGATGGCTAACAAACACATGAAAAGATGCTCAACATCACTCATTATCAGAGAAATGCAAATCAAAACCACAATGTGGTACCATCTCATGCCAACCAGAATGGCTGCTATCCAAAAGTCTACAAACAATAGATGCTGGAGAGGGTGTGGAGAAAAGGGAACCCTCTTACACTATTGGTGGGAATGCAAACTAGTACAGCCACTATGGAGAACAGTGTGGAGATTCCTTTAAAAACTGGAAATAGAACTGTCATATGACCCAACAATCCCACTGCTGGGCATACATACTGAGGAAGCCAAAATTGAAAGAGACACGTTTACCCCAATGTTCATTGCAGCACTGTTTACAATAGTCAGGACATGGAAACAACCTAGATGTCCATCAGCAGATGAATGGATAAGAAAGCTGTGGTAGATATACACAATGGAATATTACTCAGCTATTTAAAAAATGCATTTGAATCAGTTCTAATGAGGTGGATGAAACTGGAGCTGATTATACAGAGTGAAGTAAGCCAGAAAGAAAAACATCAGTACAGTATACTGATGCATATATATGGAATTTAGAAAGATGGTAACGATGACCCTATATGCAAGACAGCAAAAGAGACACAGATATAAACAACAGACTTTTGAACTCTTTGGGAGAAGGCGAGGGTGGGATGATTTGAGAGAATAGCATTGAAACATGCATGTCACCATATGTGAAATAGATCACCAGTCCAAGTTCAATGCATGAAACAGGGCACTCAAAGCTGGTGCACTGAGACAACCCTGAGGGATGGGTGGGGAGGGAGGGGGGAGGGGGGTTCAGGATGAGGGACACATGTACACCCATGGCTGATTCATGTCAATGTATGGCAAAAACCAGTAGAATATTGTAATTAGCCTCCAATTAAAATAATTTTTTTAAAGTCCCTCACTCTTACTGTGTTACTGTCAATTTCTCCTTTTATAGTTGTATTTGCCTTATATATTCAGGTGCTCCTATGCTGGGTGCATATATATTTACAATTGTTGTATATTCTTCTTAGATTCATCCCTTGGTCACTATGTAGTGTCCTTCTTTGTCTCTTGTAACAATCTTTAAAGTCTGTTTTTTCTGATATGAGTATTGCTACTCCAGCTTTCTTTTGATTTCCATTTGCATGGGATACACCTTTTTCTATCCCCTCAGTCTTTATGTGTCCCCAGATCTCAAGTGCATCTCTTATAGACAACATAAATATGGGTCTTATTTTTGTGTCCCTTCGGTCAGTCTGTGTCTTTTTATTGGGGCATTTAATCTATTTACATTTAAGGTAATTAGCAATATATATATTCTTATTGCCATTTTCTTAATTGTTTTGGATTTGTTTTGGTCTTTTTCTTGCCTTCCACTCTTGTTATCTTGTGATTTGATTTCTAACTTTAGTGTTGTGTTGGGTTCCTTTTTCTTTTTTGTGTGTTTTTAACTATCATGGATTTTTGGTTTGTGGTTACCATGAGGTTTTGATATAGCATTCTCTATGTAAACAATATTAAGTTGTTGGTCTTAATTTTATATGAATTTCTATATCCTGCATTTGTACTCTTCTCATAATTGCCAGTTTTGATATCACATTTTTGTGCAGATGATTTCTTGCTTGCACTCATAAACATGAGTTTCACTGGTGAGCTTTTCCATTAGTAATTTTCTTGTTTCTCATAGTGGCCTTTCCTTTTCACTTAGAGAAGTTCCTTTAGCATTTGCTGCACAACTGGTCTAGTGGTGTTGAATTCTTTTTGTTTTTGCTAGCTTTGGATTTCTCTGCTGAATCTGAATGAGAGCCTTGCTGGGTAGAGTATTCTTGATTGTAGGTTCTTCCCTTTCTTCACTGTAAATATATCATGCCACTCTCACGACCTGCAGAGCTTCTGCAAAGAAATCATCTGATAACCTTATGGGAATTCCCCTGTATGTTATCTGTTACTTTTCCCTTGTTGTTTCAATATATTTTTCTTTCATTTTTGTCAGATTGATTACTGTGTATCTTAGCATGTCCTTCCTTGCATTTATCCTACCTGGGACTCTCTGTGCTTCCTGGACTTGGGTGACTATTTTCTTTCCATTGTTAGGGAAGTTTTCAGCTCTTATCTATTCCGATATTCAGTGTTGTCTCAGAAGTCTCTCAGACTGTCTTCATTTCTTTTTTTTCTTTATCCTTTGTCCTGCCACAGTGATTTCCACAGTGTCTTCCAGCTCACTTACCTGTTCTTCTGCCTCAGTTGTTCTGCTATTGATTTCTTCCAGTGTATTTTTCATTTCAGTTATTGTATTGTGCATCTCTTTAAGTTCTTCTAGGTCTTTGTTAAACATTTCTTTCATCTCCTTGATCTGTACCTCCATTCTTTTTTGTGATCTTAGATCATCTTTGCTATCATTACTCTGAATTCTTTTTCAGGTGGCTTGCCTATCTCCACTTCACTTAGTTGTTGTTCTGGGGTTTTGTCTTGTTCCTTCAACTGGGACATATATTCTTCTGCAGTCTCATTTTGTCTAACTTTATGTGATTGAAATTTCCATTATGCAGGTTGCAGAACTGTAGCTCTTGCTTCTGCTTTCTGCACTCTGGTGGATGAGGCTAAGAGGTTTTTGCAGGCTTTATGATGTGTGGGCTCCTTCCCACTATTGGGTTGAGCTCTGTCTTCTCTCTCTGGTGGGCAGGGCCATGCTCAGGAAGATTTTCAGCAGCCTGTCTGCTGATTCGTGGGGCTGTGTTCCCATCCTGTTTGTTATTTGGCCTGAGGCATCCTAGCACTGGATCCTCCAAGCTGTTCAATGGGGCTGGGTCTTGGGGTGGAAATGGTGGCCTCTAGGAGGGCTCACAGCCAACGAGTACTCCCCAGACGTGCCACTATCTTTGTCCCCACAGTGAGCCACAGGCACTCCCCACCTCTGCAGGAGACCCGCTAATACTAGTACTTGAGTCTGGCTCAGTCTCTTACGAGGTCTCTGCTATTTTCCCTGGGTACCTGTGTACATGGGACTTTTGTAAGCCCTCCAAGAATGAAGTTTTTGTTTGCCCCGGTCCTTTGGCATCCCCAGTGGCCTTCAAATGCAGATTCTCTAAAGGAATTCTGCTGCTGCTGCCGGAACCCCAAGCTAGGAAGCTTGATATGAGGCTCAGGACTTTCACTCCTGTGGGAGGATTTCTGTAGTCAAATTATTTTCCAGTTTGTGGGCCACCCATGTGGCAGGTATGGAATTTGATTATGAGAAAAATTATAAGACAAAACACTCCTCCTAGTGTCTCATTGCCTCTTTGTCTTTGGATGTAGGGTATATTTTTTGGTATGCTCCAACAAGAGAGTCCGAAATGCAGTACTTGGATGCAATCTCAAAAACGACAGAATGATCTCTGTTCGTCTCCAAGGCAAACCATTCAATATCACAGTTATCCAAGTCTATGCCCCAACCAGTAATGCTGAAGAAGCTGAAGTTGAACGGTTTTATGAAGACCTACAAGATCTTTTAGAACTAACACCCAAAAAAGATGTCCTTTTCATTATAGGGGACTGGAATGCTAAAGTAGGAAGTCAAGAAACACCTGGAGTCACAGGCAAATTTGGCCTTGGAATGCGGAATGAAGCAGGGCAAAGACTAATAGAGTTTTGCCAAGAAAATGCACTGGTCATAGCAAACACCCTCTTCCAACAACACAAGAGAAGACTCTACACGTGGACATCACCAGATGGTCAACACC